>CM035840.1:375110510-375363010 GCA_020510985.1 Pholidichthys leucotaenia | reverse complement strand
ATATTAGCTGCTCTTGCTTTTTTTCTTGCCTTCTGATTGTTGCTCTGAGTGTTGCTATCCCTGTGCTGTTGCAATCCTGGAATTTCCCCATTGTGGGACTAATAAAGGCTGATCTTATCTTATCTTATCTTAATTAACAGCTTTAAAGCGTCTCCTCCTGTGCTATTCAGTCTAAGTGGAGAATTATATCATCTAGGTCCCTACAAAAGTAGTGTTGTGTGGCAACCTCAAAAGTCACTTTAAACGCAAAAGAAGCACGTTATGGAGGAGATCTGAACAGCCTAACAGCATTGGTTTGACTAGCTGATCTCCAATTGAGGATTATAATCTAAATCTTTATTGTTTGAATTATACCCCCTTTACACAGGGGTGGAGAGCATTGAAAGATCATTGAGAGATCTGAGCCAATTGTTGATCTATCAATTATCTCCAGTGATATCCATAGTTGCCATGGTCTCCTCAAAGTTTTGACAGTCTGAAAACCACAAGGATCTCCCAAATGAACCCATCCATCCATCCATCTTCTTCTGCGCTTAATCCTTTTTGGGTCGCGGGGGGTGGGGGGCTGGAGCCTATCCCAGCATCTTTGGGCGAGAGGCAGGGTACACCCTGGACAGATCGCCAGTCCATCGCAGGGCCAACACAGAGAGACAGACAAGCATTCACTCTCACAGTCATACCAAAGGACAATTTAGAATCCCCAAACCCAAAGATCAAAAATTGGCACAATCTCTGTGCTGTGTAAAGGGGTCCTTAGATGATTATTGGATTAAATGTTTTCCATTTTGTCATTTTAAAGCATACTTGTCAAACATAAGAATTTATTACTTAGTATTTAAGAAGTGCAGAAAAAGTCCCCTCTCCAGCACAGTTTCCTGCTCTGTAATGTGCACATTGGCTCAGTTTGGTACAGCTCTTTGGCACCCAGCAATATTGTGCAGAACGCACATGGCAAAATAAAATAACTTCCGCACACATTTTCTGGTGGGTACAGCAGAATTTCTCTACTGTAATCCGGAGCAGTTTTTTTTTTTTTAACTCAATGCGGCACATCACCTCAGCTAGGCACTTCTGTGTGCGTAAAACTCTGTTGTGGTTTACCGGTGAGTTAACAGATAATTTGTAAGAAATAACTATTATCAGATATATAACAAAAAACCTAATCAAAGAAATACTTTTTAGAATATTATTTTAATGTAGTGCTCACACAGGAGACTCCCTACAGTACAAATACAGTATATATAGTAATAAAACAACTGGAAAAACCATGAGCTCAACTGCATCAGTAAATAAATATATACAATTGTAGAAGATGTGCTCAAATGATGAGGCTGAGTTTAGTCGTAAACCAGCTTTATTGACAGAACACAGCTTCTAGCATTCTCAAAGCAGGAAAGAGAAAGAATCATATCTCATCACCCTTTTATATGTTTCCAGCATCAGAATTCAAGTCACATGGTGTTTTCAGTAAACATACAGTCACAAAGCATCCCTTTGAATCTTCACCATTGTCTCTCATTTCCTGATGAACCGGAAATCTCTCCGGGGCATCTTCTGTGGGACAAAGAGACAAATCTCACACCTCCTTGTTATCTTCTGCAGATTCGAGTCCTTTGTCCTTGCAGACGTGACACCCTCAATACACATGCAGTCCTGTCTCTGTGGAAACGTGAGCCTACAATGTGTGTCGCCCACACTACCCCCCCCCCCCACACGTCTAGTAGGGCAAAACCTGCATGGCATAAAAAAAAAGAAAAACACAAAACACTCCATACATCGCTAATCAATCCACCAACTGCCTAGGTTTTAACTTTCTGCCGAATCTGCTGCAACCTGGCTTGGCTGCACCTGCAACATCTCTCTGCACCTGTGGATTAAAGCTGTTAGCACCTTTCTGTGAAGATTCTGGAGAATGTCTTCTCGGCGGCCTGCCACGGCGGGGGGGCCTCGCGAGCTGCACTTCCTCATCAGCCAAAACAAAGGCGGGTTTGAGCCTGTTTATGCAAATCAACTCCCTTCTGCCCCCTAAATCTAGCAGAAAATGCTTCTGCCCGGTCTCCAGCACTCGGAACGGTCCGTCATAAAACGGCCGCAAACTTGGACGCTGAGCATCATGTTTAACAAAAACAAACTCTGCATTTTTTAAAGCCTTTGGCACAAAAATATGTGGTAAACTGTGATGGACCGGGCCAGGGAGCGTGTTTGCTCCCGAGTCGCTCTGCCACGGCTGAGCAGGGGGGCCATTTGGTGCGGGATTATCGGGGAGAAATTCCCCCGGCAAACGGAGAGGTTGTGCAAAAACTAATTCAGCCGGGGAAGCATGCAAATCTTCCTTAGGTGCAGAACGCAACCCCAATAAAACCCATGGAAGTTTGTCCACCCAATTTGTATCCGTCAGCGACGCTCTGAGGGCTGCTTTCAATGACCTGTGAAAGCGTTCGCATAAACCATTAGCCTGGGGGTTATACGCGGTAGTGCGATGAATCTTCACCCCCAAGCAGCGGGCCATCGATGACCATAGTTCGGAAATAAATTGGGGACCCCTGTCGGACGTTATGTCCGACGGTACACCGAAACGCGCAACCCACGCTGCTAAAAATGCTCGCGCAACTTCTTCCGCTGTGGTTGATGTCAGAGGAATCGCCTCTGGCCAGCGCGTGGTGCGATCCACCATCGTCAAAAGATGTGTGTGCCCGTGTGATAATGGGAGCGGGCCCACCAAGTCAACATGCACGTGATCAAAACGCTTAGCGGGGATGTGAAAGGGTTCCAACGGGGCCTTAGTGTGTCTGTGTATTTTGGCTCGCTGACACGCTACGCAGGCTGCCGCCCATTCCTTGACCTGTTTGCGCAACCCGGGCCAAACAAATTTCTCCCCCACTAACTTAATCGATGCGCGCACCCCCGGGTGCGCGAGAGAATGGACCAAGTCAAAAACGCGGCGACGCCACGCAGCTGGCACCACGGGGCGGGGCCGTCCCGTGGAGACATCGCAGATTAGTGGGGGCATACCACTTTGTTGCTCCCTGTGCTCCAGCCTTAACCCTGTTGGTCCAGACTGGAGCGCGCGCACGTCCGCGTCGTTAACCTGCTCCGCAGCCATGGCTGCATAATCTAACCCAACACAGACCGGGGCTGCGCGCGCTCCCGCGTCGCTGCCCGGGCCCGCGGCCACGGCTACAGAGTCTGCCCCTATGGGGCTTGGTGGTGCTACCGCGCGCGAGAGGCAGTCTGCCACAACATTGTGTTTACCCGCGACATGCTGAATATCAGTAGTGAACTCCGATATTGCGGCTAGTTGCCTTTGTTGCCGGCCTGACCAGGGTTCTGAAATTTTGGCCATCGCAAACGTTAGCGGTTTATGATCCACAAACGCGGTGAAACGTCGCCCCTCTAACCAGAACTGAAAATGACGGATGGCCAAGTGTAGGGCCAAAAGCTCCCTGTCAAACGCACTGTATTTACGCTCACTATCGCGCAAAGTCCTGCTGAAAAACGCGAGGGGTTGCCAGGTACCTGCCACAAACTGTTCAACTACCGCCCCCACCGCTACATCGGAATCGTCAGTGGTGAGCGCCATGCGGGCCGTTGGAACTGGGTGCGCTAACAAAACTGCGTTTGCCAGGGCTGATTTGACCTGGGCAAAAGCGCGCTCCCGCTCCGGAGACCATTCAACTTTATTTGCGGGCTTTTGTTTTTTTAACGCAGTGTACAATGGCTGCATGAGCCGTGCTGCGCTTGGGAGGAACCGGTTGTAAAAATTAACCATCCCTAGAAACTCCTGAAGCGCCTTGACCGTTTGAGGTTGCGGAAAATCCGTTATGGCACGCACTTTATTTGGAAGAGGAACCGCTCCTTCTGCCGAAACGCGATGTCCCAAAAAATCAATCTGCGCCACCCCAAACTGGCACTTCGCTGGGTTAACTATTAACCCGTGCTCTGCCAGCCTCCGAAAAACTGCTGTGAGGTGTTTTTCGTGCTCGCCCTCGGACGCGCTGGCTACCAAAATATCGTCCAAATAAACGAACACGAAAGGAAGGTCACGTAAAACTGCATCCATCATGCGTTGGAAAGTCTGCGTGGCCCCCTTGAGGCCAAAAGGCATGCGCAAAAACTCAAAAAGGCCGAAAGGAGTTATGACCGCTGTTTTGGGTACATCTTGCACGCGCACTGGAACCTGGTGGTAACCGCGCACCAAGTCTATTTTAGAAAAAATGCGCGCCCCCGCCAAATGAACAGAAAAATCCTGAATGTGCGGAATCGGGTAGCGGTCATGAGCTGAAACGTTGTTCAACCTGCGGAAATCGCCGCAAGGTCGCCACGAGCCGTCAGCCTTTGGGACCATGTGTAACGGCGAAGCCCAAGAGCTCTTGGAGCGTCTAACAATGCCCAGTTTTTCCAGATTAGTGAACTCCTCGCGCGCGATGGCCAGTTTAGCTGGGTCCAAGCGCCGAGCTTTTGCAAAAACGGGAGGGCCGGTGGTTGTTATGAAATGCTCCACCCCATGTTTAGCCACCGTTGCCGAAAACGTGGGGACTGTGAGTGCTGGGAACTGAGCAAGCAATGTGTGAAACTTACCACCCGCAGCTGAGACGCTGGCATGTGCAGTCGGCGGGGCCACCCGAGCTGTGCAGGGAATAGAATGAAAGGACAGTGCATTAATCAGACGTCTATTAGCAAGGTCAACCAATAAACCATGTGAACACAAAAAATCAGCCCCTAACATGTTGAAACTGACTGCTGCTACAATAAATGTCCACTCAAATGAACGGCCCTGTAAGGACAGAAGCATGGTCCTCTCACCGAACGTTTTAATCGTGGAGCCGTTCGCTGCTGACACTGACACCCAGGCAGCTTTAAAAGGCATCAGCCGTTCCGCGTAGGTGGGTGTGACGAAACTCAGCTGAGAGCCCGTGTCCACAAGGAACTGTTTCCCCGAGCGTGCATCCGTCAGGTAAAGCAGCCTGTTCTCGTTGCCGAGGGTCGCAGCTGCTACCGGCCCTCGGTCTTGGCGTTTCCCTGGCGCTTAAAGTTGCACGGTGGGACGCACCTGTGCGCTCTCTCTGCAAAACGGCGGTGGTAGAAGCACGGGCCGTCCTCCGCTCCGCGTCGTCTGGCTCCCGTCGCCGCCGTCGTTGGTGCGTCTGGCACCGCGGCCGCTGGACCTGTGCTGTCTCCGGACGCTGTTCCTGGGCTAGCCGCCGCGGCCGAAACCGCGTTCCGCTTGTGGGCGTCGATCAACCGCTGCGCCTCTTTGCTCAACCCATGGTAGTCTCGCCTGGCCAATCGGGGCGACTCTGCCAGGGCCACTCTCACTGCTGGCGGCAGGGTCCGAAGGAAAAGGTGGGCGAAAATGAATTCGCCATCCTCAGAGTTTTTGAGCTTCAGCATCTTCACCATCAGGTCCGCAGGTCTATCGTTTTCTGACTCCGTCAACGTCAGGAGTCCCTCTGCTCGTTGTTGGACTGAAGGGGTGAAATGGCTGATCAGCGCGTCCTTCAATGCGCTGTACTTGTCGCTGTCTGGTGGATGATTAACCAGATCCTCCACTCTCTGGACCGTGTTGCTGTCCAGCTTCGCTACCATGTGGTAGAATCTTGTGTCGTCGTTGGAGATTCTCCGGAGGTTGAACTGCGCCTCGACTGCGCTAAACCATGAGCGCGGGCTGTGCTGCCAGAACTCGGGCAGCCGGATCGTGGAGGCGGCCATCAGGCTGGCTTCCGCCGAGCCCCGCTCGGGAGAATTCTGTCTGCTCATTTCTCGTCGTAGGTCACCAGTGTAGAAGATGTGCTCAAATGATGAGGCTGAGTTTAGTTGTAAACCAGCTTTATTGACAGAACACAGCTTCTAGCATTCTCAAAGCAGGAAAGAGAAAGAATCATATCTCATCACCCTTTTATATGTTTCCAGCATCAGAATTCAAGTCACATGGTGTTTTCAGTAAACATACAGTCACAAAGCATCCCTTTGAATCTTCACCATTGTCTCTCATTTCCTGATGAACCGGAAATCTCTCCGGGGCATCTTCTGTGGGACAAAGAGACAAATCTCACACCTCCTTGTTATCTTCTGCAGATTCGAGTCCTTCAATACACATGCAGTCCTGTCTCTGTGGAAACATGAGCCCACAATGTGTGTCGCCCACACAATGGTGTGAAAAAGTGTTTGCCTCCTTCCTGATTTCTCATTTTTTTGTATGTTTATCACACTTAAATGTTTCAGATCATCAAACAAATTTAAATATTAGAAAAAGATAACACAAGTAAACACAAAATGCAGTTTTTAAATTAATGTGTTTATTATTAAGGGAAAAAAAATCCAAACCTACCTTGCCCTGTGTGAAAAAGTGATTGCCCCCTAAACCAAATAACTGGTTGGGCCACCCTTAGCAGCAACAACTGCAATCAAGCATTTGCAATAACTGGCAATGAGTCTTTTACAGTGCCGTGGAGGAATTTTGGCCCACTCATCTTTGCAGAATTGTTGTAATTCAGCCACACTGGAGGATTTTTAAGCATGAACTGCCTTTTTAAGGTCATGCCACAGCATCTCAATCGGATTCAGGTCAGGACTTTGACTAGGCCACTCTAAAGTCTTCATTTTGTTTTTCTTAAGCCTTTCAGAGGTGGATTTGCTGGTGTGTTTTGGGTCATTGTCCTGCTGCAGAACCCAAGTGGGCTCAGCTTGAGGTCACCTACAGATGGCCGGACATTCTCCTTCATGATTTTTTGGTAGACAGCAGAATTCATGGTTCCATTTACCACAGCAAGTCTTCCAGGTCCTGAAGCAGCAAAACAGCCCCAGACCATCACACTACTACTACCATATTTTACTGTTGGTATGATGATCCTTTTCTGAAATGCTGTGTTACTTTTACACCGGATGTAATTGTCATAAACCCTCTGTGCGCTCTACTATTACGCACGGAGGAGAGAAGAAGAAATGGGGATTTAAGAGCTAGGGTTTCCACACACACATTTATTAACACAAGTCTTGAAGAAAACCATACAAATGGCTGAGCAGCTTGGCTAACAAAGAGTCCAATCGAGATGCTGGGCTGTACGGGGGAAAGCATAGCAGTTGTACCGCAAAGGGAAACGCTACCAGCATAGCGGCACATCTGCACAGAGAGACGCTACAGTTACTCACAGCCTAGCGATCCTGGTCCTCCAGTGGAGCGGCGAGCGTACTCCAACAGTCCTTCAACGACGTGACGGTTACACGGAGGAAGATGCGACCATGTGAACCGTACAATGATCCAGCGGTGTTTGTCCAGCAGAAGGCTGCTTTTATACAAACACCGCTGGCCTCACAAATAAGCAGCACCTGGGCGAGGCGCGGGGAGGATAATTACCGGGATAGGGAGCAGCTGGTGGAAAAGCGAGGGAGAGCGAGGGGGCGTAGTCGGACCGGCAGACTGTCAGCAGCGTGGGAGAAAGTAGATTGCTGATGCTGGCAAACAGCTGCCGGTCAGGCAGTGGCTAAGGTTACAGAAATATCCCAAGTACACATACACAACAGAACCAACCTTCACAGAGATCAGGACCGAGCCAGGGAAAGCCAAGCTGGCTTGGCCCATGACAGAGCCCCCCCCCTTTAAGAGGTGGATTCCCAGACACCCCAGGTAACACCCCCCCCAACAGGTGCAACAACAACACAAACCCAGGTGGGAGGTAGGGAGAACAGGAAAGGAGAGAACACAATGCCCTACCCAGGGCCCGTGATTAACCCCCACAAGTCCAAAGCTGTAGCGGCTCGGGAGGCCGCCATGAGTCCTAGGCCCAGCAGGCAGTTCGGCGAACCCAATCAGGTGGCCTGCCGGAGAACACGGGCCATCTGGCCCAGAGACTCAGTCCCTCAGGCAGTCGGCCAGCGTTGTTGATCCACCAGGGCCGACGGTGTGAGGCAGGAGGCGGTCTGCCTACTGGGAAGCTCGCCGGTGGGTGACCGGACCAAAGGGAGGGGACCCCCATGGCGTAGGACTGGGAGGAGAAGGGGACCATGGCTTCTTCATGGTGAGCCGCAGCACCCCCGGTAGCCCCTGACCGGGCTGGCTCCGCTGCACCCGCGGTGACCCCCAACCGGGCCTGCTCCGCTGCACCCGCGGTGACCTCTGGCACCAACAGTCCACCAGCCCACCAGCCCAGCCCATCAGCCCACCAGCGGAACAACAGGTGATGGGGGCGTCGTGGAGCCCTCCGGCGGTGTTTGGCCATCTTCGATGACCCTGAAAGAAAGCTTGGACAGAGGGCACAAAGAGAGAAGGTCAGGGTCGTCGGCAGTGGTGGAGCCCAGTGAGGTGAACTCAGGTGCAGCTGATGGCTGCACCTGTCTCTCCTCATCAAGAGCCAGGCATGATTTCTCTAAAGCGGAGTAAAGAAAAATGAAAGAAATCACTCGCCTGAATTCAAGCTCCACCGCGGTCCAGGACTCCGTCTATCCTGCTGAGGGCGATGGTTTGGGTGCTGACTCTGCTGTGGCGGCCTCCACAGCAGGCGTGATGGTTGTTGCAGTCCAATTGCCCTCCAGAGTGCTCTCTAACACTGGTGACTCCTCTTGCGAGGATTCTGGAGGTAGAGTCCCACACGCGCTGGACCCTGGGAGGCTGAAACCAGGGGATGCTCTTCTGTCAGCGCAGGCTTCAGGGTGGTCACAGTGCTCCTCCTCTGACCATGGCGTCCCTGCGGGGCTGGAGTAGCGGCCCCCTCAGCGGCGCGGCCCCCTCTCTCCTCTGAAGATCGAGCTCCAGGGTGATGTACACTCAATAGAGATGGAAGGAGAAATGGAGAGAGCAGGGGGGTTAATTTCTGCTGCAGCGGTAGGTGAGGACCCAGCAGACTGTACAAACTGGGCCTCACTCTCAATCAGGCAAGATGGTTTATTAAAAGAATTACTCAAATGGAAGCACACTTGCCTGTTAATCCCGGGAGCAGTGGTCTTGGCTGCAGTACACCCAGCCTCCTGCTTCCTCTCTGCGACGCTCCTGGATCCCTTGGGAAATCCAGAGGGGGCCGCCCCCGCAGACTGGGAGACAGGCAGAGGAGTGGAGGAGTTCTTCTTGTAGTCCAACGCTGGGTCACGGAGCTGTGGAAGAAACGGAGCCGGTGGAACAGGAGCCGATACGCAGGAGACGAGACTGGGCCTCTCTCGCTGAATTCTTCTGCGTGCGGGAGCCGGCCTCGCAACACACGGCGAGGAAACAGGTGGAGGCAGAGGCGGCAGCGGAGGGAGTGAGAGAGCAATCACCGGGGATGAAGGCGCAGGTAAGGTCTCCACTCCACCAAGTTGGTTATTCCGCCCCAGCAGTCCATCTTGTCCCTCCGGGAGGTACAGCTGCGTGCGCTGGCCGCCAAACCCTCAATCGCCACGATGGCTTGGTGGTCCTCCCGGCTGCACTGTTTCCTCCACACTGTTTCGCCAGCTTGAGGCATAACGAATCCTTAAAACCGGTGGAGAAAAAACAGTTCACAAAAAATGGATAAACGGGTGTGTGGGTATAACCCACTAAATCCTTTAATTAGGCTGGATCATTCTGTCATAAACCCTCCATGCACTCTACTATTACGCACGGAGGAGAGAAGGAGAAATGAGGATTTAAGAGCTAGGGTTTCCACACACACATTTATTAACACAAGTCTTGAAGAAAACCATACAGATGGCTGAGCAGCTCGGCTAACAAAGAGTCAAATCGAGATGCTGGGCTATACGGGGGAAAGCGTAGCAGTTGTGCCGCACAGGGAAACGCTACCAGCATAGCAGCACAACTGTACAGAGAAACGTTACAGTTACTCACAGCCTAGTGATCCTGGTCCTCCAGTGGAGGGGCGAATGTACTCCAACAGTCCTTCAATGACGTGATGGTTACACGGAGGAAATGCGACCATGTGAACCGTACAATGATCCAGCAGTGTTTGTCCAGCAGAAGGCTGCTTTTATACAAACACCGCTGGCCTCACAAATAAGCAGCACCTGGGCGAGGCGCGGGGAGGATAATTACCGGGATAGGGAACAGCTGGTGGAAAGGCGAGGGAGAGCGAGGGGGCGTGGTCGGACCGGCAGACTGTCAGCAGCGTGGGAGAAAGTAGATTGTTGATGCTGGCAAACAGCTGCCGGTCAGGCAGTGGCTAAGGTTACAGAAATATCCCAAGTACACATACACAACAGAACCAACCTTCACAGAGAGATCAGGACCGAGCTGAGGAAAGCCAAGCCGGCTCGCCCCATGACAGTAATGGGACACGCACCTTCCATAAAGGTCAACTTTTGTCTCATCAGTCCACAGAGTATTTTCCCAAAAGTCTTGGGGATCATTAAGATGTTTTCTGGCAAAAGTGAGACGAGCTTTTATGTTCTTTTTGCTCAGCAGTGGTTTTTGTCTTGGAACTCATTTTGGCCATTTTTGCCCAGTCTCTTTCTTATGGTGGAGTCATGAACACTGACCTTAACTGAGGCAAGTGAGGCCTGCAGTTCTTTGGATGTTGTTGTGGGGTCTTTTGTGACCTCTTGGATGAGTCGTTGCTGTGCTCTTGGGGTAATTTTGGTCGGCCAGCCACTCGTGGGAAGGTTCACCACTGTTCCGTGTTTTTTTCCATTTGTGGATAATGGTACGCTGGAGTCCCAAAACAACAAAAAAAAAGATGTGATAAACCACAGTTAATTTATGTTTTAATGGGGGTATCAGTTTTTCCACACAGGGCCATGTAGGTTTGGATTTTTTTTAGCCTTAATAATAATAATAAACACCTTCATTTAAAAACTGCATTTTGTGTTTACTTGTGTTATTTTTGTCTAATATTTAAATTTGTTTGATGATCTGAAACATTTAAGTGTGACATACATACAAAAAATGAGAAGCCAGGAAGGGGGCAAACACTTTTTCACACCACTGTAACTGTTGTTTAATTCACTTTGTTCAAGATATTCCCTCTGCTGGAAAACATACACAATACACAAATACCACTAGGCCGCTGAGTGGTAGAGCATCCACCCCACAGCCGAGAAGTCATGGGTTCAACCCCGGCCGGGTCATACCAAACACCATATGAATTCAATTCAGTTCAGTTCAGTTCAATTCAGTCAACTTTATTTATCCCTCAAGGGGAAACTGATTTTAAAAGCAACTTGTATATTGATGCACCAAGTTGTGCAAACACCAGAGACAATAGACAATACAGGAAGAAACTAAAAGTCACATCTAACCAACCACTAGCGAGAGTGCTATAATAAACAGTACTATAAGAAACACAACAATATGATAAGATTGGGGGTTACTAAAAGAATAAAAGAACAGTCATGATTAAAACAAAAACCTAAAACCTGTATAATAAATAATAATATACAGACGTGGACAACATTGTTGGTACCCCTCTGTTAATGAAAGAAAAACCCACAATGGTCACAGAAATAACTTGAATCTGACAAAAGTGGTGATAAATAAAAATTCTGTGAAAATTAACCACTGAAAATCAGACAATGCTTTTGAATTGTGGTTCAACAGAATTATTTTAAAAAACAAACTCATGAAACAGGCCTGGACAAAAATGATGGTACCCCTAGAAAAGATTGAAAATAATGTGACCATAGGGACATGTTCAACCAAGATGTGTCCTCTAATTAACATCACAGGTGTCTACAAACTTGTAATCAGTCAGTCAGCCTATTTAAAGGGTGACAAGTAGTCACTGTGCTGTTTGGTGACATGGTGTGTACCACACTAAACATGCACCAGAGGAAGCAAAGGAGAGAGTTGTCTCAGGAGATTAGAAAGAAAATTATAGACAAGCATGTTAAAGGTAAAGGCTATAAGACCATCTCCAAGCAGCTTGATGTTCCCGTGACTACAACTGCACATACAGTGGGGTAAAAAAGTATTCAGTCAGCCACCAATTGTGCAAGTTCTCCCACTTAAAAGATGAGAGAGGTCTCCAATTTTCATCATAGGTATACCTCAACTATGAGAGACAAAATGGGAAAAAAAAAATCCAGAAAATCACATTGTCTGATTTTTAAAGAATTTATTTGCAGATTATGGTGGAAAATAAGTATTTGGTCAATAACAAAAGTTCATCTCAATACTTTGTTGTATACCCTTTGTTGGCAATGACAGAGGTCAAACGTTTTCTGTAAGTCTTCACAAGGTTTTCACACACTGTTGCTGGTATTTTGGCCCATTCCTCCATGCAGATCTCCTCTAGAGCAGTAATGTTTTGGGGCTGTCGCTGGGCAACACGGACTTTCAACTCCCTCCAAAGATTTTCTATGGGGTTGAGATCTGGAGACTGGCTAGGCCACTCCAGGACCTTGAAGTGCTTCTTACGAAGCCACTCTTTCATTGCCCGGGCGGTGTGTTTGGGATCATTGTCATGCTGAAAGACCCAGCCACGTTTCATCTTCAATGCCTTTGCTGATGGAAGGAGGTTTTCACTTAAAATCTCACAATACATGGCCCCATTCATTCTTTCCTTTACACAGATCAGTCGTCCTGGTCCCTTTGCAGAAAAACAGCCCCAAAGCATGATGTTTCCACCCCCATGCTTCACAGTAGGTATGGTGTTCTTTGGATGCAATTCAGCATTCTTTCGCCTCCAAACACGACAAGTTGAGTTTTTACCAAAAATTCTATTTTGGTTTCATCTGACCATATGACATTCTCCCAATCCTCTTCTGGATCATCCAAATGCTCTCTAGCAAACTTCAGACGGGCCTGGACATGTACTGGCTTAAGCAGGGGGACACGTCTGGCACTGCAGGATTTGAGTCCCTGGCGGCGTAGTGTGTTACTGATGGTAGCCTTTGTTACTTTGGTCCCAGCTCTCTGCAGGTCATTCACTAGGTCCCCCCGTGTGGTTCTGGGATTTTTGCTCACTGTTCTCGTGATCATTTTGACCCCACGGGGTGAGATCTTGCGTGGAGCCCTAGATCAAAGGAGATTATCAGTGGTCTTGTATGTCTTGTATGTCTTCCATTTTCTAATAATTGCTTCCACAGTTGATTTCTTCACACCAAGCTGCTTACCTATTGCAGATTCAGTCTTCCCAGCCTGGTGCAGGTCTACAATGTTGTTTCTGGTGTCCTTTGACATCTCTTTGGTCTTGGCCATAGTGGAGTTTGGAGTCTGACTGTTTGAGGTTGTGGACAGGTGTCTTTTATACTGATAACGAGTTCAAACAGGTGCCATTAATACAGGTAACGAGGGGCGGACAGAGGAGCCTCTTAAAGAAGAAGTTACAGGTCTGTGAGAGCCAGAAATCTTGCTTGTTTGTAGGTGACCAAATACTTATTTTCCACCATAATTTGCAAATAAATTCTTTAAAAATCAGACAATGTGATTTTCTGGATTTTTTTTTCTCATTTTATCTCTCATAGTTGAGGTATACCTATGATGAAAATTGGAGACCTCTCTCATCTTTTAAGTGGGAGAACTTGCACAGTTGGTGGCTGACTAAATACTTTTTTGCCCCACTGTATAATTCAGAAATTTAAGATCCACGGGACTGTAGCCAACCTCCCTGGACGTGGCCGCAGGAGGAGACGGATAATACGAATGGTAACAAGAGCCCAGAACAACCTCTAAACACATTCATGGTGAACTCCAAGGTCAAGGTACATCAGTGTCAGATCACACCATCCGTCGTTGTTTGAGCCAAAGTGGACTTCATGGGAGATGACCAAGGAGGACACCACTGTTGAAAACAAATCATAAAAAAGCCAGACTGAAATTTGCCAAACTGCATGTTGACAAGCCACACGTGATCTGCATTGTTATTTATGCAAATCCGACGGCGAATGCTGGAACAGCAAATGACGTCATCCACTCAGTAACTGGCAGGCTGCTGACAGAACACCCAGATGCTCTCCTCCTCATCTCCGGTGATTTCAACCATATTTCACTGTCCCCCATTCTACCCACGCTCATCCAGTATGTCACATGCCACACTAGAGACAATAAAACACTGGACTTATTCTATGCAAACACTAAGGAGGCGTACACCTCATCACCACTCCCCCCACTCGGGAGATCGGATCACAACTTGGTTCATCTCCTGCCGGTGTACAAACCCCTAGCACACAGACAACCTCCGGTCATGCGCACAGTGAAATTATGGTCTGAGGAGGCAATGGACGCTATAAAGGACTGTTTTGAAACCACTGCCTGGGAGCAGCTCTACGATCCACATGGTGAGGACATTGATGGCCTCGCTCACACCATCACGGATTACATCAGCTTCTGTGTGGACAACACCATACCCACCAATACCATACGGTGTTGCTCAAACAACAAACCCTGGATCAACCCTGAGATAAAAACACTTCTGAGAGAGAAGAAGAGGATCTTCAGGTCGGGGAACAGGGAGATGCTGAAGTCCGTACAGAGGGAGCTGAGGAGGGAGATCAGAGAAGGCAAGGACGGCTTCAGGAAGAAGATGGAGGACAAGCTGCAACAGAGCGACATCGGCGGGGTCTGGAGAAACCTTAAAACCATCTCTGGACTTCCGGTTTGGACGCCATGGTGATAGCACCTTAACGCTGAAGCTCCCAGACCTAATCCAGGAAAACATCTTCAAAATCAGACTTAACAGATTTTTGGAAGAATAAAAATCAAAAGACAAAAACATCATGCCTAACCAAAAACAGAAGAAACTGACATTCTCCAGGCCAGGACGCGCAGCGGCCGTAGAATCTGAACCGGAGGACCTCCGTTCAGAAGACGAGGAGCTGAACGTAGCTAACAAGGTTAGCTTGAAATCGCTATTTGAAGAATTACGACGATTTCGGGCCGAATTTCATGAATTCAGAGAGGAATTAAAAAGGACGAACAGCAGAATGGACCAGGCCAAGAACCGAATCTTGGAAGCTGAAGAAAGAATAAAAGTGTTTGAAGATTCTATGCTGGATTTACACAAAAAACAGTCAAGGCTGGAGGCTAAGCTAACCGACCAAGAAGGAAGACAGAGACGAGACAACATTAGAATTCACGGTCTGAAAGAAGGAGCTGAAGATGATTTCAACACAATGGCGGAATGCGTGGAATCCTTACTGAGAGAGAAGTTGGATATTCCACAAACCACTGATTTGAAGATAGAAAAGGCCCATCGTACATTAGCCGCAAAGCCAGCGGCAGAAGCGCCCCCACGTTCGGTGGTGGTAAGATTCTCCAATTTCAAAATAAAACAAGAGGTTGTAAGACGGGCTTGGCAGAAAAAAGGATTTATGCACCAAGAGAGAAAAGTCTTCGTGGAGCACGATTACGCCCCGGAGGTTCTTAAAAAGCGACGGGAATATAACGACGCCAAAAAGGTACTACGGGAACAGAATCTGCACTTTCAGACGCCATTTCCTGCGAAGTTAAGGGTCTTTTACGGTGAAGAGTCATGTCTCTATAATTCGGCGGAAGAAGCAACAATTGACATGGCGAGAAGAGGGCTCCCGGTATTGGTGTTTAAACCCGCAGCAGACCTGAGCGATAAGATCAAGGCTCAAACGTGGTCCACTCAGAGACCTTCAAAATCCATGGGCCAGCAGCGGGAAACCCAGCCCCAGAGCTACAAGGATAAGCTTTCCAGTTTCAGGAAGGAATAGCGACCTTTTTTTCTTTTTTTCAGTCATTCTGCACTTCCATCCCCCCTCCTACAAGGTAACAAACATTAAAGGAGATGCAGAATCAGCATGTGGTAAAACCTTTCATGGAGCAATTATAGCATTAGAAACAAATGTCTTCTTAATTTAAAGGAAAAAAAAAATCTTGTTAAAATAGAAATGTGACAATGACCCACATGTTCTCCCCACACTAACAAATACTATATTAGAGTGAATGTTTGCTGTGATGGGGGTGGGAGGGTGCACACAATTTCATAGGGTATAGGCATAAAAAAAAAAAAAAATCATTACAAGTTCGGATTGGGATCTGAAATTCACGTTAAAAACATGGGACAACTTACAGGGGTAAGAGAGGGCCCTCAACACGTAACAAGAGTTTGAGGAATTTCCCTCAGAGCCTACACTCCATCAGGGCTCTTACAGGGTCTTTAAAGAGACCTCAGCTCAGGAAGTTTTTTTGACAGTTTTTTGTTTTAAAGTTTCGTACACTACATATGTTCTTAATGTTTTTTATGTTCTTAATGTTCTTTCAGTTTCTGAGTAGCAAAAAAGAGGGCCACCACACTGTTATACTAAATAAGAAAATACAATGGAGAAACAGGGTGTAACCAAAATAGTCTCATATAATGTAAAAGGGATCCTGAATCCAGTTAAAAGATCCAAGATTCTACGCAAAATGAAAAAAGACAAAGCAGAAATAATATTTTTACAAGAAACCCACCTAACAGACGTGGAACACACTAAACTCAATAGACAAGGGTTTAAAATGATCTCTTCATCTTCATATAAGTCAGGGAGGAGGAGGGGAGTAGCGACATTGATATCAACCAAAATTACATTTGAAAAAAAATCACTGGAGCAGTTTGCTCATGAGGAGTGGGCCAAAATACCTGTTGAGAGGTGCAGAAGTCTCACTGACAGTTACAGAAATCGTTTGATTGCAGTGATTGCCTCAAAAGGCTGTGCAACAAAATATTAAGTTCAGGGTACCATCATTTTTGTCCAGGCCTGTTTCATGAGTTTGGTTTTTAAAATAATTCTGTTGAACCACAATTCAAAAGTATTGTCTGATTTTCAATGGTTAATTTTCAAAGAATTTTTATTTATTACCACTTTTGTCAGATTCAAGTTATTTCTGTGACTATTGTGGGGTTTTCTTTCATTAACAGAGGGGTACCAACAATTTTGTCCACGTCTGTATGTTAAAAAAAAACCCATGTGTGACATTTAACAACCGGCTCGGGGGAGGGGGGGTCTGTGACCCCACAGCAGCAGGGACAGCCAGGAAAAATGCCAAGCAGCATCAAGACGAACATCAAATCTGCGTCCGGTTCGATGCATCCCTACAACTGTTGAAGTGGTCTGAAAGTGGCCCTTCTAGCTTGGTACTCAGCATAATAGAATGGGGGAAGGAAAGATGGTCGTGGCGGAGCCTTGCATGGCCCCTCTGATTCTATGTGTGATTGAATGAATGAATGAATGAATCTTTATTTCGGATAGATTAAAAGTAGAGATTAAAAAAGAAACAGAATAATATAACAAAGGGGGAAAGAAAATCCAACAAGGTCAAATTAGACAATAACTCCTCTGATTATACAGTTCAACATAAGTTATCCGAAATGGGTGATGGCTGAAGGCGCAGCTTATATTGCCCACCCTTATTCCATCGAAGAATTCAAGAGAAAAACAAAACAAGAGCGATTACAATTCAGAACAAAGCTAAGACAAAATGTGAAAAAAAACTAAGCAACAACACAACACAGACTGGATATGACAATCCTTATGTGATTTTATATGTCATCTTGTATATATGTTTGGAGTATTTCTTCCTTTAGTTTTTGTTTAAATTGTCCAAGCATTGTACATGATTTTAATTCAGGTCCAAAATTGCTCCATAATCTGACTCCTTGCACTGAAACACAGTGTTGCTTGGTGGTAGTTCTCACTGAAGGTTTTTGAAATATACATGTTCCTCTGAAATGATATTGTTTCTCCCTTATTTGGAACAACTTTTGGATATTTGCGGGCAGTGATAGATTCTTCACTTTGAACATTATTACTGCAGTTTTAAAGTCAACCAGATCTTTCAACTTGAGAGCTTTTAATTTAAGAAAAAGTGGGTTTGTTAGTTCCCTGTAAGCAGCTTTGTTTATTATTCTAATAGCTCTCTTCTGAAGCATAAAGACTGGATATATGTTTGTTTTATATGTAGTTCCCCATACTTCAGTACAATATGTCATGTATGGGAGTATTAATGAATGATACAAGGCATATAGAGTGGGTTGATTCAGCAAATATTTCACTCTGTGTAGTATTGCAATTGATTTGGATATTTTACCTTTAATATTGTCATGACTCGCCGCTTATCAGCGGCGCCAGCCGCGCGCACACCTGCTCCTCGTCAGCGGCGAGGTATTTAATCCACTCTGCCCTGGGCTTCGGCCTGAAGCCGTCTCTCAACTTCGGCCCCTTTGCTACTACGGATCTCAAACCGACTAGCGAAGATAACTTGGGTAAGCTCCCCTTACCTCTCTCCTCTAGCCTTCCCCTGTGCACAGGTGGACATTCCCGGCGGCGGACTTCCTCATCTCGCCGTTGGCTCTACGCTGCTGCCACAGGTACTGCGGGTCGCTGTCTCCCGGGCCTCGCCCTTGTCGACGCCAGCCACCTGTCATAACCAAGTAAGCCAGCTATCATCATCATTCCCTGTATTGGTGTGGTGCTCGTTACCCTTCTCCCTCTGCTCTCTCCCACAGGGTTGTCCGGCTGTACGGCCTCCTGCCCCCGTGCCTGACGCAGACGCCACCACCAATACATTCTTATTCCACAGACACGCAGCCATACACCTCCTTGTTGCTAATAAAGCTGTTAAATCTATTCCGAGCCTGCGTGTGTGTCTCCTGAGTCGTGCGTTATGTCAAATATAATTAATATGTGACTTCCAACACAGTTTATTATCAATTATTACTCCAAGAAATTTAGTTTCGGATACCATTTCAATCTCTACACCATTTACACTGAGTTTAGATACTAAGTTGTTGTGATGGTTGTTAAAAACTATAAATTTTGTCTTACTTAAATTGAGCGTTAATTTGTTTGAATCAAATCACAGTTTAAGCTTTCCTAATTCCTTTCCGAGTGTATCCAAAAGTTGTTCCAAATTGCTTCCACTGCATAATAAATTAGTGTCATCGGCAAACAATATTAAATCCATTTTTTCCGAAACTTTACATATATCATTTATATACATATTGAATAACAATGGCCCCAAAACTGAACCCTGTGGGACTCCACAAGTAACCTTCAGTAACTGTGAGTTTTTGTTACCAAGAAATACATATTGATATCTATTCTTTAAGTAACTACATAACCAGGACAGTGCTACCCCCCTAATACCACAATTTTGTAGTTTCTTTAATAATAAATTATGATCCACTGTATCAAATGCTTTTTTAAGATCCAGGAATACCTCAACTGAATACTGTTTATTTTCAACGGCAGTTGATATTTTTTCTATAAATTCCATTAGAGCAAATGCAGTTGTCCTCTTTTGTCTGAACCCATATTGCTGCTCACACAATAAATTATTCTTCAGGTTGAAGTTGTCAATTCTCTCATAGAATATTTTTTCAAATTGCGGCAATAGTGAAATTGGTCTATAGTTTGAGAATTCCCCTCTGTCACCCGTCTTGTACATCAGAATTACTTTAGCTATTTTCATTGCATTGGGAAATGTACCTGTTTGGAGAGACAGGTTACAGATATACGTCAGTGGCTTCACTCAGCATTCAATAATAGTTTTGACTAAGAGCATGTCAATACCATCCCAGTCCATAGACGTTTTACTTTTAAACAATTTAACAATTTCAATGACCTCTCTCTTGTCTGTGTTCTTTATGAAAATGGAGTCTTTTATAGCAGTGTTTTTGCTTATTGTATCACCCGTGGGTGCCATAATGGGTATTTCTCGAGCCAAATTAGGACCAATGTTAACAAAAAAGTTATTAAATTCATCTGCAGGTGAAGCTGCATTCACACTCTGAGTCACTTTATTATTTTTTGAAAATTTGGTTGGGTAGCTTGTATTTCTGTTTTTATTTCCAAGAATATTGTTAAGTATTGTCCATGTATTTTTAATGTTGTCTCTGTTTTTCTCCAGTTCTTTACTGTAATAGTCTCTTTTACTACATCTTATTATATATGTTAACTTATTTTTGTATGTTTTATACCACTGCTCTGCTTCTTTTGTCCTTTTCTTTAGGAAAGCTTTATATAATAAATTTTTCTTTTTACACGCCTTTTGTAATCCTTTGGTTAACCATGGCTTATCAACAAATTTATGCTTAAGCTTTTTCTTTACTAATGGACAATTTTTTTCATAAAGAGTGGTTACAATGTTTATAAATGTGTCATAGGCTTCATTTACATTCGATATATAGACTTTTGTCCAGTCTTGCTTCAGCAAGTCTTCTTTAAAAGAACTGATTGCATTTTGTGATTTGTATCTGAACGATTTTAAAAATTTTTCTGTATTGGCCCCCGTGTGGCCATGGATAAGTGCAAAGGTTGGCAAATGGTCACTTATATCATTTATCAATAATCCACTTTCTATTTTCTTATTAATAATATTAACAAACAGGTTGTCAATAAGTGTAGCAGTGTGAACTGTGATTCTACTGGGATGTGTTATTGTGGGATATAGACTCATGCTGTACACAGAATTCATGAACTCTGTAATTACATTTTGTTGATATGGATTTAGTAAATCAATATTGAAATCTCCACAAATTACTACCATTTTCTTACTAGTAATATTATTGTACAGCCCGACTAATTTACCTCTGAATGTCTCGATGCAAGTTCCCGGCATTCTATATATACAACTTATAATTAGATTTTTTGTTTTATCTTGGTTAATCTCAACAGTAACACATTCCAAAATCCCTGGTAGTGCAAAGAACATTCCATTTACAAGCTTACACCTATACAGGTCATCAACATACAGTGCAACACCACCACCTTTTTTTGAGATCTGTTAATATGAAACATCTGATATCCCTCTATTGCCATCAGAGGAGCCTGCTCTTCATTAAGCTAAGTTTCAGAGACTGCGATAGCTGTAAATTTTCTGTCTAGCTGTTTTAAATAGTCCTGAATCTGTAGAAAGTTTTTGTTAAGACTTCTGCTGTTGAAGTGTATTATTGATAGTTTACCATCTAGTTGCACTTGACTTTTGAATTGCTTTTCAGTGTAATATTCACAATGATTATGAATATTATTGAAAAAGTAGTTATCTGGAGATGGAGATCCTCCGGGACATCTTCGCCGTGCCATGTGAGGAATCGGCTGAGGATCTCCCAGTGCTCGAGCTCCTCACGGCCACTTCGCTCTTCTTTCCTGAGGATGCGGGGTCTCTCTGCGTGGGTGACCTGCTTCCTGGCACGATGCTCTGTGTCCCGGATTGCCTCATCCCCGCATCACCCAAGAGGAGGAGAGGGAGGAAGCCCCACAGCAAGAAGCGTCCAGTCCCGCGAACTTCAGCTTCACCTTTCCGCTCCGAGCAATGCTCCACCCTGTCACGGGAGGAGATGGAGGAAGGTAGGCGGGCTCTCCTGGCTGAAACGGACCTTATCTTGGGGGTGAAGCCATGGCTCCTCCCAGAGATGGCTGAAACACTTAAGGAGCTTTCCCCGAGGGAGGAGGGGCCTCAATCCGATGAGGAACGCCGGCAGAGTAGAGAGGATGCCTCGGAGGCCGCTGGGGACCTCCAGTGCCAGGAGAACAAGCAAGTTTCTTTTTATTCGAGTTCCACAGTCAATGATCAATGTTGCTTGCCTCCTGGCGAGGAGACTCGGGGTGTGCAGTCCCCTGAGTTCTCCGCCCCAGCGGCATACAGTGCTCTCGTACCTGGTCTCAATGACTCTTTTCTATTTGCCCCCACGAGCCCATTGGTCCTGGATCCAGGTCGCTCGGGGGAGGAGGAGCCAGAGGACCAGGAGGGTCCAGCCAATGGGCTGGCGAAGGAGCTGTCCACGGCCGCCACGCCGGAGGAACCAGAGGCGTGGAAGACAGCGCACGAGAGTTCCACTCCTGCTACCATCATTATGCCCGCTGTGGGGGCCACCGCAGTGGAGTCACCCGCCCGGACGGGACCTTGAGCCAATGGGACCCGGGGCATCATCGTCGGAGTCCTGGACAGCGGTAGAGCTTAAGCACAGGCAAGTATCTCTCCTGTAGTTCATTCGTTGATGGTGGAGGGATCTTGCCTGGCTTTTGGGGAGGGGAGTCGGATGCAGCCCCCAGCCGCATCTGGACCCCCATCGCCGGGCTCTGCCACTGCCGGTGACCCTAATTGCTCTCCCTCTTTTATCCCCTTTGAGCTCCATTCTAGGATCGCCGGGGAGGAGCTGCCACCACCTGGGCCGCCCATTGACGACGAGGCGGGTCCAGCTTCCTTGGAAGAGGCTGACAGGGATGAGGCACCCAACAGACTGGAGGAACCCACGCACCAAAGATTGCCGGAGTCCTGGATGGCGGTGGAGCTGGAGTTCAGGCAAGTATGCTCCATTATATCAGGAATTTCAATATTAATGTCACACTGCCCAACTCACGGTGAGGTGGACCCAGGACAGCTCACCGTAGCCCTCGGGGCCACCACACCGGGCTCCGCCGCTGCCGGCGACCCTGACCCGGTTTCTCTTTTTCTCCCTTCGGACTCGGAGCCTCCAGCCAGGGTCGCCGAAGAGCTGTTGGAGGCAATCGAGGATCGGGGTTCAACTCCTGAGGACGTGAGGATCATCACCGCTCTCGGTGGGGAGGCCACCACGGAAGCAATGAGGCCCCCGATGGGGGTCACCGCAGGTGCAACGGTGCTCCAACTGGAGCCCACCGTGGGTGCAGCAGAGCCCCAGCTGGAGTACACCGCAGGTGCAGCAGAGCCCCAGCTGGAGTACAAAGCAGGTGCAGCAGAGCAACAGCTGGAGTCCACCGCGGGTGCAGCCCTGTCCCATGCCGGGACCATCGCGGGTGCAGCCACGTCCCAGGCCGGGACCATCGTTGATGCAGCCACGTCCCAGTCTGGGACCATCACGGGTGCAGCCACATCCCAGACCGGGACCATCGCGGGTGCTACAGCGCCCCTGCTCCAAGCCTCGAATGGCAGGGGGCCCCTGTTCCTTGGCTTGGCCGCCGATGTTCCCGAGTATGGAGGCTGCCTCTCCGCCTTCCTCGCAGGTCCTGGTGGCTCCACCACACTGGTCGGCTATCCGTGGGACTTGGTTTATGGGTCGGGTGGTTCATTGGCCCGGGTAGGCCACCGGACACTATCCCACGGGCCGCCTGCTGGACTTGGGGCTGGGGCAGGCCACCCGATCTGCCACTCCTCACCACACTGAGGCCCTGGGACTCTGGTTGACCCCCCAAAACTTTGGACTTCTGGAGAGCGGGGTTAGTGCTCCAGGTTGGGGGTTTGTTAGGAGGGGTTGTTCTTTATTCTGTTTTTGTACTATTGTGTTTTCACTGGTTGCTTCCCTCCTAACCGGTTTTCCCCCACCTCCCACCCTGGGTTAGTGTTTGTTGCCGGGGGGGAGGAGTTCCCTTGAGGGGTGCTGTTTCCCTTTTTTTGGCTGATGGTACTGGGGTGTCTGGTCTCCACCCCTGGGGGGGGGGGGGGCTGTCATGAATCCGGGTTTGGTTCTGACTTATTGTTATGATTTGCCCTAGTTTCCTCCTGACAGCTCTGGCACGCCCCCTCCTCCTGTCAAGCACCGTCAGCTGCTCTGTCACCGGTGCTCACACACATACACACACCCACATGCACACACACACATGCACACGCTCCATTCACTCTCATTCACATGCTCTCTCACACACCGGGTGCTAATCAGTCCTGCCCATGCATTCTCGCACCGGCAATTTCTTTCCTCGTTAGCTTCAGGAGTATTTGTTTGCAACTTCTGAGGAAGGAGATTGTCATTGCATTCCCTTTCATATGTAGCAGCGTGTTCCTCTGCGCATGGTAATTCACTCCTTGTGTTCAACTCAGCCTGTGTTCAATTCCTTGGTGTTTCGGCTGGTCCTGCTTCTCTGTCTCTGCCTCCAGACTGCATGGCTCGCCCCGGATTAGCTCCAGACCTGTAAGTGTCTTTAGCCTTCTCTCCTGCACTAGCAGCCCCGCACACTAGGCTGCTTGCCTTTCCTTTTGTGCTTTACGCAGCTCTGTAGCACGAGGCTCCATTTTAGACCAGGCTGTAGAGCATTCGGCTGGCGCCCTGTGAGTTTGGTGGCCTAACCCTGTCATTACACCTCTTCATATATTGTGTGGTTAACTGGACTGCATTTGGTGATTATTGGACTTGTTATTTTTGTGTACTTCAATAAACATAGCACTCTCTACTCCTGCGATTGGGTTTTTCATTCCCTCCCTCGTGTGCCGTGTAATGGCGCACAGGAGCTCATGACAATCATAAAAATCATCATTTATAAAATCATTATCGCCTATGATGAAAACTTGAGGAGTCTCATACACCAGCATAAACGGTTGTAGCTGTCTAGTGACATCACCATTTGCTTGCACAGAGACCTCTGCAGCAATTGTAAAGACAGCTTTATTAGGATGCCTCCTGAACATCTCCCAGGTGTGGTGCTTTGGGCATGTACAACTGACTTGGGAATGGAGGTAGAGGGTGGGGAGAGTCTAGTCTGGGTAACTCAAGTAAGAATACAGCCACCTCATCCCAGACTCCAAAAGAAGCAGTGCTAAATGCACAGGTGTCGTCTGATATTAATATACTACATCATACCATGTAGGATAACTAAGTAGACGGTTGTGCTGTTTCATCCCATCTAGCAACAATGCTCTGCACTGTGTGTGTTTATACATTTACATATTTATTCCATCTAGCTACAATGCTCCGCACTGGGTGTGTTTATGTTTATATTTATATATCTATATATTCATTCCATCTAGCTACAATGCTCCGCACTGTGTGTTTATATATCTACATATTATTCCATCTAGCTACATTGCTCCGCACTGTGTGTTTATATATTTACATATTTTTTCCACCTAGCTGCAATGCTCTGTACTGTGTGTTTATATATCTACATATTATTCCATCAAGCTACATTGCTCCGCACTGTGTTTATATATTTACATATTTATTCCATCTAGCTGCAATGCTCCGTACTGTGTGTTTATATACTCATATTTATCCCATCCAGCTACAATGCTCTACACTGTGTGTCTGTGTGTATATATATACAGTGGGGTAAAAAAGTATTTAGTCAGCCACCAATTGTGCAAGTTCTCCCACTTAAAAGATGAGAGAGGTCTCCAATTTTCATCATAGGTATACCTCAACTATGAGAGACAAAATGAGAAAAAAAAAATCCAGAAAATCACATTGTCTGATTTTTAAAGAATTTATTTACAAATTATGGTGGAAAAGAAGTATTTGGTCACCTACAAACAAGCAAGATTTCTGGCTCTCACAGACCTGTAACTTTTTCTTTAAGAGGCTCCTCTGTCCACCACTCGTTACCTGTATTAATGGCACCTGTTTGAACTCGTTATCAGTATAAAAGACACCTGTCCACAACCTCAAACAGTCAGACTCCAAACTCCACTACGGCCAAGACCAAAGAGCTGTCAAAGTACACCAGAAACAAAATTGTAGACCTGCACCAGGCTGGGAAGACTGAATCTGCAATAGGTAAGCAGCTTGGTGTGAAGAAATCAACTGTGGGAGCAATTATTAGAAAATGGAAGACATACAAGACCACTGATAATTTCCCTCAATCTGGGGCTCCACACAAGATCTCACCCCGTGGGGTCAAAATGATCACGAGAACGGTGAGCAAAAATCCCAGACCCACACGGGGGGACCTAGTGAATGACCTGCAGAGAGCTGGGACCAAAGTAACAAAGGCTATCATCAGTAACACACTACGCCGCTAGGGACTCAAATCCTGCAGTGCCAGACGTGTCCCCCTGCTTAAGCCAGTACATGTCCAGGCCCGTCTGAAGTTTGCTAGAGAGCATTTGGATGATCCAGAAGAGGATTGGGAGAATGTCATATGGTCAGATGAAACCAAAATAGAACTTTATTGTAAAAACTCAACTTGTCGTGTTTGGAGGAGAAAGAACACCATACCTACTGTGAAGCATGGAGGTGAAAACATCGTGCTTTGGGGCTGTTTTTCTGCAAAGCGACCAGGATGACTGATCCGTGTAAAGGAAAGAATGAATGGGGCCATGTATTGTGAGATTTTGAGTGAAAACCTCCTTCCATCAGCAAGGGCATTGAAGATGAAACGTGGCTGGGTCTTTCAGCATGACAATGATCCCAAACACACCGCCCGGGCAACGAAGGAGTGGCTTCGTAAGAAGCATTTCAAGGTCCTGGAGTGGCCTAGCCAGTCTCCAGATCTCAACCCCATAGAAAATCTTTGGAGGGAGCTGAAAGTCTGTGTTGCCCAGCAACAGCCCCAAAACATCACTGCTCTAGAGGAGATCTGCATGGAGGAATGGGCCAAAATACCAGCAACAGTGTGTGAAAACCTTGTGAAGACTTACAGAAAACATTTGACCTCTGTCATTGCCAACAAAGGGTATATAACAAAGTATTGAGATGAACTTTTGTTATTGACCAAACACTTATTTTCCACCATAATTTGCAAATACATTCTTTTTTTTTTTGTAACTTAGATTTTTATTCATTTTTCATCATATATAATGCATTCAGATCACATTCTACATTTAAAAAACAAAGGGGTTAGGGTAGGGAAAAATAAAAAAAAATAAACAAAATAAAAATAAAAAATAAAAAATAAAAGGGGGGGGGACAAATGTTGGAGCATCAAGTTTTTAGTTTCCATCTCTTAATTCTTCTGGTTTTTTCAGTGTCTTTGGTTATTCTTTCAATTTCTGCCTCGTTGTTGCACTTTGTAGTGTGTCCATTTCCGCCATTTTTTCTCCCATATTCCTTCTTGCATTCTTCGTCGATATGTTAGTTTTTCCATCATACGTATGTCCTCAACAATGTCAGTCCATTGTTCTTGGTCAGGAAGAACTTCTGATCGCCATTTTTTTGTGATAGTTTTTTTACATGCAATCAACAAGATTTTAACTAGATATCTGTCCTCAGCCTGTATAACACTGTCTTTTTTAAGATCACATAAGTACATCAGGTTACAGTTCATTGGTATATTATATCCTAATATCCTCTGTATTGTCACATGCATAGATTTCCAAAATGATGATATTTTGTAGCATTTCCAAAACATATGTGAGTGGTCTGCATTTTGAGCCCCACATCCCCTCCAGCATAAAGATTGGGTATTTGAATATTTTCCTTGAATCTGTGGTGTAATGAAAAAGCGAATCAGGTTTTTCCATCCAAATTCCCTCCATGCCCTTGAATTTGTTGATGTGTGTTGTGTTTTCCATATTTCCTGCCAGCTTTCTTCTGTTATGTTTAAATTGAGCTCTTTCTCCCATTTCTCCTTTATATAGTTACTTGTATGATTGTTTGTCATAAGTTTCTGATATAGTTTTGAAATAATTCTTATTTTATTTCCTGCATATGAGCTTAAAATAAGTTGTATAATCTCGTTCACATCTGTTTGGAGGTTATGCCTAATCTTCTTCATATAGTAATCTCTCATCTGCAGATATCTGAAAAATTCCGATCTTTCTAATTTAAATTTTCTCCTGATATTTACAAAGCTCCCGAGATCTTTTTTTCCGATATTGCCCCATGCTGTGATTCCCTTGTTCACCAGATTTTTGTATCCCCTATCTTGTTTTGCCGGTTCAAACTGACTGTCAAATGCTACCCATTTCAATAGTTTTATGTCTTCCCTTATATTATATTTTTGTACTATTTTATACCACAGTTCTAAAGTAAATTTAGTGATTGGGTCTATTTGTTTGATTTGCTTATATGCGTCTTTATCCCCTATTATGCTTTGTACTGGGAATCCCTCAATTTCCTTTTCCATTTCTTTCCATTTTGCCTCATATCCCTCGTCGCACCAACATATGATATATCTTATTTGTGCTGAGTAGTAATATTCCTTTAGACTCGGTAGGCCCATGCCTCCTTTCTCTTTTGGTAATTGGAGGGTTTTATATTTCACTCTTGGTTTTTTACCTCCCCAAACAAATCTCGATATCATCCTGTCCCACTTTGAGAATTGGGCATCTGGAATCTCTGTTGGTATAGCCTGGAAGAGGTAAAGTAATCTAGGTTGTATGCTCATTTTGACTGTCTCAATTTTTGAATTCAGATCCATATTTAAGATTGACCATCTATCAATATCTTTTTTTATTTCTTGTTCCAACCTATCATAGTTTGCTTTATATATTTTGCTTAGGTCTTTAGGTATGTTCACTCCAAGGTATTTTATTTCTTTTTGCTTCCAGTTTAGTTTGATCTTATCAGTTATCTGGTTTAGAGGGTTATAGTGGAATGTCAGTATTTGTGTTTTTGTTATGTTTATCTTGTATCCTGATAATTTTCCAAAATTTTCTATCAAGTTCATCATTTCCATTATTGATTTATCTGGTTGTTCAAGGTAAACTATAATATCGTCTGCAAATAGCCCAATCTTGTGTTCCGCCCCCTTTATTGTTACACCTTTTAATTTCTTATTTTGTCGTATCGCTTGAGCCAATGGTTCTATGAACAGAGCAAACAAGGTGGGCGATAAGCAGCATCCCTGCCTAGTTGATCTTTGTATATTTACTTTGTCTGTTAAGCTACCGTTTATCTTGATTCTTGCCACAGGTTCTTGATATAGCGTCCTTATGCATTGTACTGATTTTTCGTTAAATCCAAAGCGCTCCAGTACACTATATAGGAATTTCCAGTTAACCCTGTCAAATGCTTTTTCTGCGTCTAAACTCATTATTACTGCGCTTTTCTTTTCTTTATGTATTTGGTTAATTATATGTATTGTTCTCCTGATATTGTCATGTGTTTGGCGTCCCTCTATGAATCCAGTTTGATCATCTTCTATCAATTCCGTCAAGAATGTCTTTATTCGTTTACATATAATTGTTGTGTATATTTTATAATCTACATTTAATAAAGAGATTGGTCTATAGTTTCCGCATTGTTCTTTATCTTTCCCTGGTTTTAAAATAACTGAAATGATTGCTTCGTTCCATGTTGGAGGTATTTTGTTGTTGTTCAGCGTCCAATTAAATGACTTTAGGAGTTGTGGCGTGAGTTCTTCTATAAACAGTTTATAAAACTCAGAGGGGTATCCATCACTACCTGGTGATTTACCGTTTTTAAGTGACTTAATCACATCTCTGATCTCTTGTGTTGTTATTTCTGCTGTTAGTTTTTCATTTTGTTGATTTCCTATTGATGGCAAGTCCAATGTGTCTAGAAATTTTTTGATATCTTTAGTATTTGTTTCTTCAGGTTGCGAGTATAGTTCTTGGTAGAAATTATGGAAAATTTCTTCGATGTTTTCTGGGTTAACTGTGGTTTTATTTGTGGTGGGGTCTTTAATCTTGTATACATTATTCATTGTTTGTTGTTTTCTTAACCGTTTTGCCAGCAGTTTTGTGGCTTTTGGCCCCGTTTCATAATATTTTTGCTTTAGATATCTATTTTTCCTTTCAATTTCATCCATTTGTGTTTCTTTTATCTTTGTTTTTTCTTCTTTAATTTATTGATATATTTTTGGATCATTTGTGCTTTGATGTTTACGTTCTAATTCCCTCAGTCTCTCACATCTTTGTTCATACGCTTCCAGTTTAGTCTTATTTGCTTTTCCTGTTTCAACAATTAATTTACCCCTTAACACGGCTTTTAGTGCGTCCCATAGTATTGTTGGGTCCACTTCTTCATTGTCATTCTCTTGGATATATTCGTTTATGTTTATTTTTATTCTTTCTTTCATTTTCTCATCATTTAACAGTCCTACGTTAAGTTTCCATGTTGTTTGTCGTTTTCTATTGTTTAAATATATTTCCATGTATATAGGATTATGATCTGATATTTCTGCCCCTCCAATCCAACAATTTCTCACCCTGTGTCTGTCACCTTCATTCATAAGGAAGTAATCTATTCTAGAGTGTACTTTATGGGCTGCTGAATAATGTGTATAGTCTTTTTCGAGTGGGTGTAGGTCCCTCCATATGTCTACCATACCCATTTCTGCCAGTGAGGTTCTTATGAACTTTGTTACATGTTTTTTTGTCTTCTTAACACTTGTTGTGTCAACTTCATGATCCATGACAGCATTTAAGTCTCCTCCACAAATTAGGACTCCTTCACTGTGTGTTGCTATGAGATCAAACAGATGTTGAAAAAAACCCTTGTCACTTTCTGGTGGGGCATAGATGTTCACTAATGTGATCTGCATACCATCTATTCTTCCCTTTATTATTACATACCTGCCTTCTTTATCCTGGATTTCCTGATCACTTTCAAATTGTATTTTGTTTGAGATTAGTATCATAACCCCCCTTTTTGCTCCTCCCTTAAATGAACTGTAGTAGGAGTTCTTATAGCCAAATCTCTTTAGTTTCACATGTTCTGCTTTGCTCAAATGTGTCTCTTGCATAAATATAATTTCAGCTTTTTCCTTCTTGAATTTTCTTATTATTCTTTCCCTTTTAACAGGTGAGTTCAGACCATTCACGTTTAGTGTCATTATCTTAAGATTTTTACCCATATTCATGTTTTTCCATTTTTTTAACTTGTGCTCCTAGCCCCTTTAACAACAAAAATAACACATATTTATATAAAAACACATTAAAAAAACTCGACCTCCGTACTTTGGGCCTTTCTTCTGCCCACTGGTCCCTGTTGGTGGGTGGGGGGTTTGTCTTCACAGAGTGAAGGGCCCTCCCTAGACTTCTAATTACTATCAAAGTAATAGTCATAAGTCTAGAAATGTCCAACAAATATCACTTAAACCTCTCCTAGCCGTCTGTTTCTCTTTTACCTTGTCTTCTTGGCCTTCATTTCTTCTGTGCCTTTCTTAATCTTTGTTATGATCTAGGCTTTCAGTTGAAAGCCTTGTAGCTTGTCCTGGGCCCGCTGCTCTACGTCTCTCCCCCTTCTTCCGCCGTTCACTCGTCTCCACTCCGTCTGTCGTGGTGCGTTCAGGGCCGCCGCTGCTCCAGCCGTCTCCTTCGGCACGCTCACCTCAAGGCCCCGCTCCATCATATCCCGCGCTGCCTCTTCGGCCGTGTTGTAGGTTCTTGTGCCTTCCTCCCAATGAATCCTCATTTTCGTTAGCGGCGTTTGGAATCTAATTTTTTTCTCTTTCAGCGTTTTTTTAATATTGGCATATTTCTTCCGCTGCTGCACGATTTCTGTCGGGTAGTCATGGTCAAAAAATACCTGTTTGTCGCCGATTCGTATCTTTTTTTTCCATGCTTGCGTCAGGATTCTTTCCTTTATGTCATATTTCACAAAGTTTACCACAACTGACCTGGGTGGAGAGTTTGTTTTCGGGTTCTGTGCCGGTGTTCTGTGCGCCCGTTGAATCTGCAGATCCGTTTCTCCGGGTATTTCCAGTTCTTTTTTTAGGAACTGATCCATGAATTTTGTCATCGAGTTGCCTTCAATGCCCTCCGGAATTCCAAAGATGCGCATATTGCTTCGTCGGGATCTGCTCTCCAAGTCGTTTATTTTCTCCTGCATCCTCTGCGTTTGCGTCGTCAGGGTCTGTAGTTGTTCGTTTGCCTCGCTTTTCCAATCTTCTAGTTCCGAAATTCGGGTCTGTGCTTCTGTCATACACGCCCGCTGGGAGCGCAGCTCCTCCATGTTTTCCGTTAATTTACGCTCCATTTCTCTTCGGAGGTCCATGATTTCCTCCTTAATTTCTTTTTTCAGTTCCTCCTTAAGAGCCGCTAAATCCTGTTGTAGCTGTCGCTTGAATTCTCTCAACTCTTCACCCAAACTGGCGATGCCAGCGTTCATGTTGTCGAGTCTGGTGTCCTCCATTTTCTCTGCTGTGGACATCTCGTTTTTTTGGGCTTTGCGTACAGCGGTTTTTCCTGCGTTGTTGGAGAGGAATTCTTCAATTTTACCCTGTTTTTGTCCTTGTGCCCGGTTCCTTCGTGTTTTCATCCCTTAGTTTATTGATTCGTTTATGTCGAGTTGGCCATTTACCGATGATTTTTAATCCGGCTAGGGAGAGCTCTTTGTTTAAGTGTTATGTCTCTCCGCCATCTTCCCGGAAGTCCGGACTCTGCAAATACATTCTTTAAAAATCCTTCAATGTGATTTTCTGGATTTTTTTTTTTTTCTCATTTTGTCTCTCATAGTTGAGGTATACCTATGATGAAAATTGGAGACTTCTCTCATCTTTTAAGTGGGAGAACTTGCACAATTGGTGGCTGACTAAATACTTTTTTACCCCACTGTATATTTATAGTAATATGTACATATGTATATTAGCTGCTCTTGCTTGCTTTTTTTTTTTTCTTTCTTGCCTTCTGATTGTTGCTATCCCTGTGCTGTTGCAATCCTGGAATTTCCCCGTTGTAGGACTAATAAAGGCTTATCTTATCTTATCTTATCTTACTCAGGGCCGTATTACCAGGACACAGTCCATAATCAGTTGTCACTGACCCAGAATGTGTTTATGGGCATTTCCAAGTTCATTTCCTTATCACGGCAGTGCATAAACAAATTTACTTCCGGACGCATGGTGCAAAAAGGTTGATCTAATTATTCAGAGGTGTGTTTTGGATAATCCAATCTAAAGTGCTCCTGCCATTCCCTTTAATGCACAGAGGCGCATTATCTAAAGTGAACTCTGATCATGATGGCTTATTTAAGATGGGTTTTGCGCTGGCCAAAGCCTGTGTGGGCGAGCAAAAATACACATGATAGTAACGCTGCTTTTTTTTTTTTTTTTTTTTTTTGTTACTTATTTGTACCCGTAGGTAGACTTGGTTTGCAGTCTGGTGACAAGCCACCGGCTGCTGGTCGCTGCGTGCGCGAGCGCCCTAAACCTACATGTTTTTGGTATGCGGGAGGAAACCGGAGAAATCCCGGAGTAAACCCACGCAACACGGGGAGAACATGCAAACTCCACACAGCTCACTGTTGGTCAGGGGCTGGGATCGAACCCACGACCTCATGATCCCCGCGATCCCCCGGCCGAGGGTAAAACTGTGCTGTCACAGTGCTAAACCACTGCGCCACCGTGCAACCACCGTGCTTGGTGATAGGGAAGATAACAGTCACAGTTGATGCCCAGTTATTTTACAGAGAACAAACGGGGAAGATATAGCTAATGCTGGGCTGAAAAATCAGCTGAATGGTTTAATGTAGTGCACAAGGCTGCAACACACAAACATGAATGGGTTTGAAACTTCAGGAAAAGAGGATGATGCCTGTGTAAATTTTCATCAACTTTCATGAAATGGAAGGATCATTAACGGTGACATGGAAGTTGCTCCTTGCCCGTGGGGAGATGGAGGGCTCCCTCTCCTGTTGTTTTTGCCAATTGAGGGTCTCGTGTCTCGTGTAGGGGTCTGCCGAGGTTTGTGGCTCTCTGCCCCAGTTCCTCCCGAGCGAGAGGGAGGGAATAAATCCTGCGCGGCATCCTGTCCACCCCTGACCCCCGCCATGAAGCAAGCTGAGGGTGCTCGCAGCTTGAGAACCCTGTCCATAGGAGTGCGGTGTGGGCGGCCTTGGTGTGGCTGGAAATCTGTGGGGGGCGCGGCCACAGGCAGATGTGGACACATCTCCCATCTCTCTAGGGAGTTACAGTGAAAAGTAAAACCCTGTTCATTCATTCCTTCATTCCCCTAAAAATAAACACATTAATGCCTAATAAGTCCATGATGAAAATGAAAATGTGGATGTAATATAAATCTTCAGACTGACACACTTTCCCCCATGCACTGCATCCACACCAGACTGCACACACGCTCCCTGTTCATTCATTCATTCCCCTAAAAAAAAAATCATACATTAATGCCTATAGACGGTAAGTCTGCAATTAAAATGAGAATGTGGATGGAATAAAAAAACTATTTAGTGTATCATCATATAAATAAAATGAAAGCTGAATACAGTATATTATAACTGTTACTACTCTCTCCATTAAAATAACAGAAAATCCCAGCACACACTGTTTCCTCATGAGCTCCAGAGCTGTGCAAGTTCAAAATACGCCACTGAAATAGCATTAAACAATGCACTTCTAATGACAGACCTCCTTTATCCTGATCAAAAGCCCATTGTTGTAACATGCACCATAACACCAGTGCGCATGAGACTGCACGCCACCACACCTCTTTGAAGTGAGCCTCCACTTCCCAGCGCAAAGCGAGCACACTGTCTACTTGTAATTAGATGGTGTAACACAAAGCATAAAAAACAAAAACATTGGTTTACGGTGAGAAGTCTGGTGCAAAAGTCCGCTGATGACCATCAAAATAGGGCCCTAAGTGTGTTTGCTGAAAAGGGATAAAACTAAAAATTCTTTTGTTTGATATAAAAAGAAAAATGGATCTACAGAGATAGGCTTTAAATTGATATGAAAAAAAAAAACAATCATAAAACTTAACCATGTCACACACTTGATATTAACAGTGGCCCACCAGCCAAATCCAGGTGGAATTCAGCTGTGGCCTATAGCTCAGTCACTCTTACTATATACTTTGGCAGGAGAGATATTTCAATTATCAAGTCACTACAAAAGTCAAGTGAAGTAATAAACTCTCTACATTTAGGGGTAACTGTTGCCAGCTTGGGCAGCGCGGTGGCGGAGTGGTTAGCACTGTGGCAGCACAGCAACTCACCCTTGGCCGGAGGATCCTGGGTTCGATCCCAGCCCCCGACCAACAGTGATCTGTGTGGAGTTTGCATGTTCTCCCCGTGTCTGCGTGGGTTTACTCCGGGATTTCTCCGGTTTCCTCCCACATGCCAAAAACATGCAAGTTAGGTTAACTGGCATCAAACTGGGGATTCTAAATTGTCCTTGGGTATGAATGTGAGAGTGAATGGTCGTCTGTCTCTCTGTGTTGGCCCTGCGATGGACTGGCGATCTGTCCAGGGTGTACCCTGCCTCTCGCCCAAAGATGCTGGGATAGGCTCCAGCCCCCCCCCCCCCCCCCGACCTGAAAAGGATTAAGCGGAAGAAGATGAATGAATGTTGCCAGCTTCCAAGTCACAGGGATACTATAGTGTTTTATTGAAAAATTAATTACTGTAAATGCATGATTAATTAAATTTATGTCCTCCTTCACTACATCCATAAGTCTTCTCTGTGGTCTTCCTCTTTTCATCCTGCCTGGCAGCTCCATCTTCAACATCCTCTGTCCAATATATGCACTATCCCTCCTCTGCACATGTACAAACCATCTCAGCCTTGCCTCTCTTTGTCTCCAAACCGCTCAACCTGAGCTGTCCCTCTAATATACTCATTTCTAATCCTGTCCCTCCAAGTCACTCCCAATGAAAATCTTAGCATTTTCAATTCTGTTACTTCCTGCTCCACCTCCTGTCTTTTTGTCAGCGCCACCATCTCCAAACCATACATCATAGCAGGTCTCACTACTGTCTTATAAATCTTCCTTTTCACTCTCGCTGCTTTTATGTCACAAATCACCCCAACACTCGTCTCCACCCACTCCACCCTGCCTACACTCTCTTCTTCCCCTTTCTTGTGCATTTTCCATTGCTTTGTATGGTTGACCCCAGGTATTTAAACTCATCTACTTTCACTACCGCTACTCCTTCCATCTTCACCGCTTTAGTATGAATTCATACAACAGTGAAAAAACTGTCAAGTTTTACATAGCTTCATTCACAAAATAATAAAAGTATTACAAATATATTACAAACTGTTCTGTGCTGAAAAATAAAGACTATATTTGAATATCTGACTTCGTTTTTTTTGTATAGTTCTTAATTATCAGCACATTCATAAATTGTTTAAATCTGAAAAATGTCATCCATCTTTTACTTTCAGCAGTGATCACACAGCTTTAGTTCCTGATATTTTAACAAATTAAAGACAGGGCTTGACATCAACACCCGCCACCCTGACAATGGCGGGTGGATTTCACCAGTGGCCGGCAAGACAGCCACTCTTACTAGCTACTTTGGTGGGTTGTAGTTTTCTCAAGCGACATCTAAATAATAAGCCTATCGCAGTGTGAAACTACAAAACTACAACTCCCATAAGCAATATCTGCACACAGTCTGTTCTCATTGGTCCACTGTCACCGTGGACATAGTCTGGCTCCACTGCCATCCCAATACACAGAGAAGTCACAGAAGGAGGGAAGAGCCTGATACCACTCTTTAGGGAAGGTTAAGCACAGACTGGTCAGTGCAAGTTTGCTTAATACATAAACAGCAAGATTTTGGTCAAAAGGTCTTCTGACACCGGCTCCACGGCACTCACATGACATACGTCATCCACCCCTAATCTCCATCTGGAGTGCACCCTCTCAACCGCCATCACCTCCTTCTCCTACCACCCTGATCATCAGAGATTCTACGGTGAGATATGTTCGGAGACAAGCTGCGGAGACCCACTTCTTTCCTGGTGCCAGAGTGATGGACCTCCTGGATAAAATTCCTGGCCTCTTGGCAAAATATCCCTCAGCTAGAACGTTGTGATCCCAGGGTTTCCTCTGGTAACATTTCTGGGTGGCGGCTCGCCACCCCTGAAAATTTTCCACCACTCTATCAGGAAATATAAATTTAAGAAAAATATATGAAGCAATGACAGTCTGCAAGCACGCACACAAACAATGTGCATGACCATCATCCACGCAGAGTTCAGAAGCGCCCCGCTTGCGTGTTCCAGTCAGCAAGCACTGCAGAGTGTCTTGCTATGAGCATCGCTGTCTGAGAGAAACACGAGCTTATTAAAGTACTTTAAACGCAGAAAAAATCAGAAGAAGTATGTAACCAGTGAAGGCATTTATCATGGTTTTAACCCACTGGTAACGGGAGCAATAATGGAAGAGTCACTTAGCTAACACACGTAGTTAGTTTTTTGTTTTTCTTATTTCAGACAAGAATAAAAAGGAGATGTTTTTACCTTTACCTTAGTTAATATTAATTAACTAATTTATGTTCATTATTATGTACCTGGCAAGTACAGATGACTGAAATTCACGAAGTCAATGACTTTAAACCGTCTGCAGCCTTCAGACAAACTAAACGTGCCAACATTTGGATTTCAAAATAGGGGAGGTTTTTCCTGATGTCTGGGTGTTGAGGAGATTTCTGAATAAAACAAAAAACAAAACATAAATATATGCTGAGGTACACAACTGACGATGTGTCCTTATGGTTGCAGAGTCACTTGGCTTTCTTCAAGTGACTCTCCCAACAGTTGCAAATAAGGGGTTATAACATCCAGCCCTTTTACATGAACTATAGAAATATTATAATAGAAGTAACTGCATCTTTGGTCATTTAAGTTAATTTATTTCATTAAATACAATTTTATTATTATTATTTTCTTTGAAATCAGAGTTAAATTATTGTTCTGTTCTGGCTCTGCAAAATTATGGTCAAAAATGTAAATTGCTATAAGGAAAATGTAAAAAAAAAAAAATACCACAGTCTGTTTCAAATTTATTTAAAAAAAACAGTAGTTATTTTAAAAAATAGATAAAAAAAATAGCCATAAGATAATCCACAAATTTATAATAAAGTCTCAAATGTACAAGAAAAGTCAATTTTACAAGAGGAAATTACAAATTTGAGGAAAATGTTTTCAAATTTAGATAAATTTACAGAGAAAAGTAGAAAACTATAAGAAAATTGTTATAGATTCTGTAGAAAAACCTCAAACCTTCAAGACTGAAGTCATTACTCAAGTTTTTAAGTAGGTGCTCTTTGCACCCTTAACTAGAAATTTTTGGTTGTCGACTTTTAATTTACATGACACTTGATATTTTCTAACTTGTTTGTATACCACCACAGGCAGAGAGAGAAGCTGAATTAGACAGAGCTCAGAGCGGCAAGATTAGACAGAAGAGAGGAGCCAAGGAGAGGAAAGTGTTCAAGCAGAGGGTCCAGGAGAGGTGAGAACAGAGGAAGGAGAGAAGGATGACACCAGTAAAAAGTCCAAATACAGGACGTGTGGGTGGAACCCCAACTGGCCCAATATTCCAACATTCAAGCCTTGGTTGTACAATACTTAAAATGGTAAGTTCCATATGTAAAGTTACTGTGCAAAATTAAAAAAAAAAGAAATAAATAGTATAAAATTAACATATTCCGGTTACAATAGTGTCATCTTTTCTGCCCCCCCACCCCCCGAAAAATATGTTGCCACCGTGCCAAGGTCTTTAAGCCAGAGGAAACACTGGATCCACATCGGCTGCAATGATATCACCAGCCAGGCGTCTGAGGTTTTGAAGCGGGACTTCACCCGTGTCCTCCCTGCACTCCAAGGCTCTGGTAAGCGCGCATTTATCTCCGGACCGTTGCCGCCACTAGGCTGAGGCATCGGTCGTTTTAGCCGGACCCTGAGCCTTCATACACAGCTCCAGTCTACTACTGCAGTGTATGGTTTTATTTTCATTGACAATTTTAGCCTGTTTTGGATACGCACATCATTTTACTGGAGAGACAGTATACATCCGAGCAGGCTGGGCGCTCACATTTTAACAGATATATTTTATTCTGTTTTAACTGCACTGTCAGCCTGACTGTCTCCCACTGTAAGCTCATTTTACTCATAAGTTGTGCCCCCCACCATCCCCTGCATCAGTCCCCCCTCACCATCCACCGACCCCATTCCCCCCATTATCTCCAACAAAGACCACGTAGGATTCGGACTGGTGAAGTAAACCATAAGAACCATGTCAAAATTAACTTAAATACCCAACAAACCACCTCATACACCAACCCTTCAACAGTTTTTATGGCTCTTTCAAATGTCCGTTCCCTTTTAAATAAATATTTTATTATTATTAATAATTTGATTTTAGATCATAAACTGGACTGTTTTTAACTGAGACGTGGCTGGGTACCAATGCATTAGTTGTTCTCACCGAGGCCTCTCCGCTCAATTTTAACTTTTTATTTTTTACAAGGATGGGTCAGAAAGGTGGTGGAACTGCAACAATAATCTCTGGTGATTTTAATTATAAAGAAATCACATTTAGCAAGTACACCACCTTTGAATATCATGCATTTGTTTTTAACAGTCCCCCAATTTTATGCCTTATAGTTTATAGACCACCAAAATCATGTGGATCATTTATCAATGAATCTCCTGACATGCTGTCAATCATCCACACAAAATGTAACAAGGTAGTCATAGCTGGTGATTTTAATCTTCACATAGATGGGGTACATAATCATACCATGGGTACATAATCATACCATGTAGGATAACTAAGTAGACGGTTATGCTGTTTCATTCCATCTAGCTACAATGCTCCACACTGTGTGTTTATATATTTACATATTTATTCCATCTAGCTACAATGCTCCACACTGTGTGTGTTTATATATTCATATATTTATTCCATCTAGCTTCAACGCTCCACACTGTATGTGTGTTTATATATTCACATATTTATTCCATCTAGCTACAATGCGCCGCACTGTGTGTTTATATATTCACATATTTATTCCATCTAGCTACAATGCTCCACACTGTATGTGTGTTTATATATTCATATATTTATTCCATCTAGCTACAATGCTCCCCACTGTGTGTTTATATATTTATATATTTATTCCATCTAGATACAATGCTCCGCACTGTGTGTCTATATATTTATGCTTATATGTACATATGTATACTCGCTGCTCTTGTTTTTTTCTTGCCTTCTGATTGTTACTCTGAGTGTTGCTATCCCTGTGCTGCTGCAATCCTGGAATTTCCCCATTGTGGGACTAATAAAGGCTTTGTAGCGCCCATAATTGTAACCTTATGTAGCTCACATATTTGACTGCATAGGCTCAAACACAGAAAGACTTTAAGCTTGCAGTGTGTATTGACATCACGCCTCAGATGGACAAGGGCTGTCCATGGCGTACGGTGGGCTGCACGGTGGCGCAGTGGTTTAGCACTGTGGCAGCACAGTTTTACCCTCGGCCGGGGGACCGCGGGGATCATGAGATCGTGGGTTCGATCCCAGCCCCTGACCAACAGTGAGCTGTGTGGAGTTTGCATGTTCTCCCCGTGTTGCGCGGGTTTACTCCGGGATTTCTCCGGTTTCCTCCCGCATACCAAAACATGTAGGTTTAGGGCGCTCGCGCACGCAGCGACCAGCAGCCGGTGGCTTGTCACCAGACTGCAAACCAAGTCTACCTACGGGTACAAATAAGTAACAAAAAAAACAAACAAAAAAAAAAAGGGGTCTGGACCACCTGCGGACTTAGAAGGAGGACAGAGGATCGGGGGCGAGATCCTGAAAGGGTTGTCTGACCCTCTGGGGTCAGACGGAAGAGCAAAGAGGTCTCTGAAGTGATTAATTGTAAATAGAAGGATTTGACTTGAGTGTGTGATTCTGTCTTTGATGTGCTGGTATAAATGTGTGGGGGTTTACCGCAGCTCTCCCTCTTTTTTCCTGACTGAGAGAGAGAGCTGGGGACGTGAGATGCAATAAACCAATACTGAGAAATAATCCAGTCTCATCATTTCATGATCCCCACAGCTTATCTTATCTTATGATTCTTCTAATTCTTTTTCTAGCAAATTTTTAAACCTTCTTAACTGTATGGATTTTGAACAACACACAACACAGTCAACTCACAATAGAAGACACACCTTAGACCTTGTCATCACCTGTGGCTTGTCCACTAGTGTGTCCTCTGTTGTAGACTTGGCTGTCTCAGACGACTTCAGTGTGTTTTTTACCATCCATCCATCCATCCATCCATCTTCTACCACTTTTCCGGAGGTCCGGGTCGCAGAGGCAGCAGTTCAAGAAGAGAAGCCCAGACTTCCCTCTCCCCAGCCACCTGCTCCAGCTCTTCAGAGAGGATACCAAGGTGTTCCCAGACCAGCTGGGAGACATAGTCTCTCCAGTGAGTCCTGGGTCTGCCCCGGGTAAACACCTCAAGTGGGAGGCGTTCAGGAGGCATCCTGATCAGATGCCCATACCACCTCAGCTGGCTCCTTTCAATGTGGAGGAGCAGCGGTTCTACTCTGAGCCTCTCCCAGATGACTGAGCTCCTCACCCTATCTCTGAGGGTGAGTCCAGCAATCCTACGAAGAAAGCTCATTTCAGTCGCTTGTATCCACGATCTCGTTCTTTCGGTCATTACCCAAAGCTCATGACCATAGGTGAGAGCAGGAACGTAGATTGACTGGTAAATCGAGAGCTTTGCCTTAGAACTCAGCGCCCTCTTCACCACAACAGACCGGTACAACGTCCGCATCACTGCAGATGCTGCTCCAATCTGTCTGTCAATCTCTCGCTCCATTCTCCCCTCACTCATGAATAAGACCCCAAGATACTTAAACTCCTCCACTTGGGGCAGGAGCCTGTCCCCAACCCGGAGAGGACAATCCACCTTTTTCCGGCTGAGGACCATGGACTCGGACTTGGAGGTGCTGATTCTCATCCCAGCCGCTTCACACTCAGCAGCAAACCGTCCCAGCAAGAACTGTAGGTCATTACTGGATGAAGCCAACAGGACAACATCATCTGCAAACAACAGAGATGAGATCCTGTGGTCACCAAGCATGACACCCTCCGTTCCCTGGCTGCGCCTAGAAATCCTGTCCGTGAAAATTATGAACAGGATCGGTGACAAAGGGCAGCCCTGGCGGAGTCCAACTCTCACTGGGAATGAGTCCAATCAAGTGTTGGAAATACGAGCCAAACTCTCACAACGGTCGTACAGAGACCGAATAGCTCATAATGTGGAGCGTGTAAAAAATGAGGCTGATTTGGTTCAAGCGGTTTATTACATGACTCACACGAAGAGCATAGACAGAATGGCATACAAGTAGGAACTCTTCCCTTAAATAACATGGCATCCTTCTAGACTCTTCTCACACACAAAAGATAATCTCCCCGACTGCAGTCAGTCCATTCATCACACACAAAAGATAATCTCCCCCGACTGCAGTCAGTCCATTCATCCTTGACACCTCCCTGTTATCTTACTAGGGCATCTAGAAACTTCTCACACACAAAAGGTTAACTTCACGTCCTTTGTTCCTGTCTAAGGTGGTAAACCATTATGCACTCCCCAGGATGCCACAATAACAACAAGCCCGATACCCCATACTCCCGAAGCACCCCCCACAAAAAACCATGAGGGACACAGTCGAATGCCTTCTCCAAGTCCAAAAAACACACGTAAACTGTTTGGACAAACTCCCATGAACCCTTGAGAATTCTTGAGAGGGTAAAGAGCTGGCCCGATGTGCCCCGCCTGGTATAGGGTTACCGGGGCCAGCCAGGGCTAACCGGGCTCAGCCAGAAGGAGTTACATGGGTCCACCCTCCAGTGGGCTCAACATCTGCAGGAGGGATCATGGGGGTCCGGTGCTATGTGGATCAGGTGGCGGTCAAAGGCAGAGACCTTGGCGGACTGATCCCAAGCTTTCTAAACTGGTGTTTTTTAACACTACCAGTTTTATTCAGCGAGAGACCCTGGTGGGAACTGTGAGGAAGCGCCATCAGACTTTTGAGGTGGCTGCAAATTTTATCAGTGTTTTAAGTGATGTTCCTGCTGAGGATCTACCAGCGTCATGTGATTTTATTACTGACAGTTTTAACCATAAACTAAAATCAGCACTAGATTTGGTTGCACCACTAAAGACCAAAAATGCAAAAACTAAACCTGTCCCACCCTGGTGGAATGAAGATATAAAACAGCAGAAAAGAAAATGCAGAGCAGCAGAGAGAAGGTGGACAAAAACAAAATTAACTGTTCACTACCAAATTCTGGGCAAACAACTGAAACTATATAATACCACTGTCCAACAAACCAGAAACTCCCACTTCACCAAAATAATAAAAACTCACAAAAACAATCCCAGAATCCTTTACTCCACTATTGATCAACTGATCAACCCTGATTTTAAGAAGTCCAGCATAATGTTCGCAGACTCACTATGTGAGGACTTTGCAGACCACTTCAGAAATAAAATAGAAGTTATTAGATCTAATCTTTTATCACAAGATACTGTTTTTAGTACTGTGGAACCTTTGCTTTTATCTGAGGAAACGCTAGAGAGTTTTGCCTTGGTTGATGCTGAAACTCTTGGTTGAGATTTCTCCCAAATAAATCCAACAACCTATCTTTTAGAGCCCATTCCCACATCATTTTTAAAAACATTTTGTGAATTTTTTCAGGAGGAACTTTTAAACATAATGAATTACTCTCTCCAGGTGGATGTTTTCTCTGCTGCCTTTAAAATGGCAGTGGTGAGACACCTCCCGAAGAACAGTAATTTAGATCCTGAAATCCTTAATAACTACAGACCACTATCCAACTTACTATTTTGAAGCAAAATTTTTGAAAAACTTGTTTTTACTCAGTTAAATTATTATTTTTTTTATTTAAGTTTTTGTAAAGGGTATACACATCATTACAGCATTGCTTTGTTTACATTTTCATCACGTTCCCTTTTTTTTGTTTTTTGACAACATTGGAAGAATAATTATTACAACGCACCTTTTTTTTACGTGAAAGAAAAAGAGAAATTAAAGAAAGAACAAAACATGAAAAAACCAAACAAAAAAAAATAAAAATAAATAAATAAAAATAAAAGAGCATCTGAGTAGCATTGGAACAAAGAGCGGTGCCATTATTGAAATGGTATTTGTCAAAGATTAGATCTAATGGAAGACACATATGCGATCCAGGGTTGCCAAAAGTTCAAGAACCCATCCATGTCCTGTCTCAGTGCGAATGTCAACTATTCCATCGAGTAGATGTCTTGGATCATGTTAATGCAATCTTCAGGTGTAGGGCAGTCCTTCAACATCCATTTTTTAGTTAGCTAACTAACTAACTAACCTGCACTTATATAGCGCTTTTCTAGTCACAAAGACCACTCAAAGCGCTTTCACTAGTACTAACCCTCTATTCTAAGGGCCTATAGGAAACAGATATCTAGGGACAATTTAGAACAGCCAATTAACCTAACATGCATGTCTTTGGATTGTGGGAGGAAACCGGAGCCCCCGGAGTAAACCCACGCAGCACAGGGAGAACATGCAAACTCCACACAGAAAGGTTCCAACCCCTGCCACCCTGGGGATTTGAACCAGGAACCTTCTAGCTGTAAGGCAACAGTGCTAACCACTGCACCACTGTGCATGTATGTAGGTCTCTTGCCCTGCCATATGAATCTTGAAATCCTTCTGTCCAGCTCCTGCCATGTTTTTTTGGGAGGTTCTACCGGTATTGTTTGGAAGAGGTATAGAAGACGTGGAAGTATATTCATTTTGACTGCTTCAATTCTTTGTGCAGTACCTAAGAATGGTATCATATTCCATCTTGCTAGGTCAGATTTTATTTTTGTCACCAGTGGATCATAGTTTAGTGTTATAATTTTGTTGAGTTGTTTCGGGATATTGACCCCCAGATATTTCATAGATTCCATCTCCCCGTTAGTTTTGAGTTCACTTAGTGAATAATGATTTGGGTCATAGTTGAATATTAAAACTTGGGTTTTATGCATGTTTAATTCGTACCCTGATAAATCTCCATACTCTGAAAAAACTGAGATTAGTTCTGGAAAAGAGGTGTCCGGCTGCCCCAGGTATATTAAAATGTCATCAGCAAAGAGTGCTATTTTATGTTCCTTCTGACCAAGTGTAATACCTTGAATTTTTTGATTCTGTCTTATCCATTGGTTCAGAGGTTCTATGAAGATTGCAAAGAGCAGTGGAGACAAGGGGCAGCCCTGACGACATCCTCTTTCCAGCTCAAAAGATGATGATAATTTACCGTTAATCCTTATTTTAGCTGTTGGTTTTTTATATAATGCCTGGATAGTTCTAATGAAGTTGTTATGAAAATTGAAACTGGATAAGATTCTATATAGGAAAGACCAGTCAACTGAATCAAATGCTTTTTCAGCATCTAATCCCAATATGGCTGCATTTAAGTTATATTTTTTTATATGATGAATTATGTGTAAAGTGCGTCTAATGTTGTCTTGTGTCTGTCTTTGTCTTATAAAACCTGTTTGGTCTAAATGAATTAAGTCTGTCAGTATATTTTCTAACCTTTTGGCAAGGATAGTGGTAAAAAGCTTATAGTCCTGATTTAGCACACTGATTGGTCTGTAGTTGGAGCAGTCTAGTTTATCCTTTTCAGGTTTAGGTATGACTGCAATGACCCCTTCTCTCCAGGAGGGGGGGATTTCCCCTGTGTAGAGGACATAGTTAAATGTTTTCAGGAGGAGAGGAGATAGATGCTGTTTAAAGGTTTTGTACCACTCTGCTGTATAGCCATCTGCTCCTGGGGATTTGTTAGCTTTAAGTTTCATAATTGCGTTTTCTAATTCTTTAGGTTGTATTTCTGACAGTAGTGTTTTATTTTGTGACTCAGTAAGTTGGGGAAGATTTAATGTGTTTAGGAATGTTTCGGATGCATTTTTATGTTTTTTGAGGGAGTACAAGTTCTTGTAGTAGTTCTCGAAGCTTTTAAGAATATCCTGAATTCTAAATTTTATTTCCTTTGATACTGGGTCTCTGATTTTGTAGATTGCTCTCTCCGTTTGTTGTTTTCTCAATTTATAGGCTAGTAATTTTGCCGATTTGCTGCCTGCTTCATAGTGTTTTTGTTTCAGAAATGTAAGTTTCTTCTGGATTTCTATTGTGTAGATCTCATTTATTTGTTTTTTAATTTCCTTAATTTTGAGCGAGTCATTAGAATGAGTGTTGTCTTTGTGCTCTTTTTCTAGGTTTTTAAGTTCTGACTCGAATGTGGTTATTTTTTCTTGTCTCAGTTTCTTTTGGATTGCCAGTTTTGCAATAATCTTTCCCCTTATTACAGCTTTGCATGCGTCCCACAGTATTAATGGGGATACTTCTCCATTATCATTTTCTTCCAAATATCTGAGAATATCTGATTCCAATTCATCTTTCAGTGGTCCTTTCAGGACATTTGAATTTAACCTCCAAGAAAATGTATTATATGTGTATTTTTGGATATTTAAGTCCATATAGATCGGACTGTGGTCAGAGAGATCCATCAGTCCTATTTTACATGTTTTTACTCTTCCAATGTCTCTATTAAACATAAAAAAATAGTCAATCCTTGAGTATGATGAATGTGGTGCTGAGTAAAATGTATAATCTTTTACACTGGGGTTGAATTCCCTCCACACATCACAGATTCCCATTTCTTTTAGTAGCATCCGAGTTTTCCTACTTTGAGTGTTATTTTGATGTGGAGAATTACCTGATGCATCCCAGTATGGATTCAGTCTTAGAGTGAAGTCTCCCCCACATATCACTAAACCTTGGGCTTTAGTTATCATTAGGTCAAATACATTTTTATAAAATTTCCAGTTAGCCCCTGGAGATGCATATACATTCAGCAGAGTGATATCTTCTCCCTCTAGCCGCCCAAGTACCAAACTGTATCTCCCTTCTTTATCTTTGTGTTCTGATTTTTTTTCAAATGTAATTTTGGTTGATATCAATGTCGCTACTCCCCTCCTCCTCCCTGACTTATATGAAGATGAAGAGATCATTTTAAACCCTTGTCTATTGAGTTTAGTGTGCTCCACGTGTGTTAGGTGGGTTTCTTGTAAAAATATTATTCCTGCTTTGTCTTTTTTCATTTTGCCTAGAATCTTGGATCTTTTAACTGGATTCAGGATCCCTTTTACGTTATATGAGATTATTTTGGTTACACCCTGTTTCTCCATTGTGTTGTCTTATTTAGTATAACAGTGTGGTGGCCCTCTTTTATGCTACTCAGAAACTGAAAGAACATTAAGAACATAAAAAACATTAAGAACATAGTATATAAAACTTTAAAACAAAAAACTGACAAAAGAACTTCCTGAGCTGAGGTCTTTTTAGTGACCTTAGAAAAGCCTTGATGGTGTGTAGGCTCTGAGGGAGATTCCTCAGATTCCGTTACGTGCTGAGGGCCCTCTCTTACCCCTGTAAGTTGTCCCATGATTTTAACGTGAATTTCAGATCCCAATCCAAACTTGTAATGATTTTTTTTTTTTATGCCTATACCCTAAGAAATTGTGTGCACCCTCCCACCACCATCACAGCAAACATTCATGTTAATACAGTATTTGTTAGTGTGGAGAGATCATGTGGTTCATTGTCACATTTCTATTTTAACAAGTTTTTTTTTTTTTAAAGACTAATTTGTTTCTAATATTATGACTGTTCCATGAAATGATTTACCACTTGCAGATTCTGCATCTCCTTTAATGTTTGTTACCTTGTAGGAGGGGGGTTGGATGCGCAGATTGACTAAAAATATCGTTATTCCCTCCTGTAAACGGCCAGTTTTTCCTTGTAGCTCTGGCGCTGGGTTTCCCGCTGCTGGCCCGTGGATTTTGAGGGTCTCTGTGTGGACCACGTTTGAGCCTTGATTCTTTCGATCGGGTCTGCTGCGGGTCTATACACCGTTACCGGGAGCCCTCTTCTCGCCATATCCGTGGTTGCTTCTTCCGCCGAGTTATAGAGACACGTCTCCTCCCCATAGAAAACCCTCAGCTTCGCCGGAAATGGTGTCTGGAAGCGCAGTTTTTTTCTCTTGTAACACCTTTTTAGCGTCGTATTCCCGACACTTTTTAAGGACCTCCGGGGCGTAGTCGTGCTCCACAAAAACTTTTCTCTCTTGGTGCATAAATCCTTTTTTCTGCCAAGCCAGTCTTACAACCTCTTCTTTTATTTTGGAGTTGGAAAACTTCACGATCACCGATCGTGGAGGCGCTTCCGCCACCGGCCTAGGGGCTAATGTACGGTGCGCCCTTTCTATCTTCAAGTCGGTGGATTGGGGAATATCCAACTTCTCTCTCAGTAAGGATTCCACGCATGCCGCCATTGTGGTGAAACCATCCTCGACTCCTTCTTTCAGACCATGAATTCTTATGTTGTCTCTTCTTAGTCTGCCTTCTTGGTCGGTTAGCTTAGCCTCCAGTCTTGACTATCTTTTGTGTAGATCCAGCACGGTATCTTCTAGCCCTTTTATTCTTTCCTCTGCTTCCAAGATTCGGTCCTCGGCCTGGTCCACTCTGCTGTTTGTCCTTTTTATTTCTTCTTTGATTTCACAAAATTCGGCCCAACACTCTCGGCGAAATCGTCTTAATTCTTTAAGTACCATTTTTAAGCTAACCTTTTTGCTAGCTTCATTCAGCTCCTCGTCTTCTGAATGGAAATCCTCCAGATCAGATTCTCCGGCCAATGCGTGTCCTGGCCTGGTAAATGTCAATTTCTCCCGTTTTCCTTTAGGCATGATGACTTTGTCTTTTGATTTTCACTCTTCCAAAAATCCGTTAAATCTGATTTTCAAGGTATTATCTTGGATCAGGTCTGGGAGCTTCAGCGTTAAGCTGCTATCACCATGGTGTCCAGACCGGAGTTAAATTATTTTTGAATATCAAATAACATATTTGATGAGAACCAGTCTTGTTTAAGGACAACCCACAGTACAGAAACAGCCCTGGTCAGGATTGTTAATGACCTAAGGCACAATATGGACTCACATAGAATTCCAGTTCTGGTTCTACTGGACCTAAGTGCTGCCTTTGATACAGTAGACCACCATATTCTTTTAACCGGACTAAAGAATCTGGTTGGCCTCTCTGGTACTGTTCTTAATTGGTTCAAGTCCTACTTCACAGACAGGAACTTTTTTGTAAGTATGTACATGCTTTTCCAAAGTTTACAAAATAAACTGCGGTGTCCCCCAAGGTTCAATTTTAGGTCCAATACTTTTTAATCTGTACATGCTGCCCTTGGGGGATGTTATCAGAAGACATAACGTTAATTACCACAGTTATGCTGATGACACACAACTGTATATCACTGTGTCTCCTGATGATATGGAACCAATTAAGACCCTTTTAAACTGTATTTCAGACATTAAGTCATGGATGGCAGCAAACTGCACACTTTCTACAGCTCAACCAGGACAAAACTGACGTTTTAGTCATGTCATGATCTGGTGCACGGGCGGGGGCCATGCATAGTTATTTGATTAGTTTTGTCTTTTCCTGATTGTTTATTTCTTCTGTTCACCCTGTTTGTTGTATTTGGTTCCTGGTTTTGATTAGTTCATGATTAGTTTCTGTATTTCCTTTTTGGTTTATTGCTTTGATCATTGCGGGCACTGTGACAGCTCGCGCGTCACTTCCAGCTGTCAGATTCTGTTTGCGGGCTGTCACAGCTGCCTGCAATGATCACCACTTATAACCCTGCAGGTGTTGGTAATCGGGGGGTTGACTATTTAAACCGTTGGCACCACTTCCCTGGTGCAGCAGCGTCAAATCTCTCCCGTCAGGCAACCCCTGGACGTCTTGTTAAGCTGTTATCTGTTTCTGCTCACGTTCTTGTTTATGTTTGACATTTTTTGCTCCAGCCTCAGAGCTGTGTTTTCTGTTGGTCCGTGTTTTGTATCTTGAGTTATTTTTCGTTAATAAAATTGCAAAACTCACAGTCTGCGTTTAGCGTCCTGTTTGCCCTCGGGAGGGCCAATTCATGACAAGTCATTGGTCGTGAAGCTTAGAGAGAGAAAATTTTACCAAAATTACATACAGTAGTCTGTCCTTTACCCCAACGCAACATGTTAAAAATTTGGGCATCATTTTGAGCTTGGCTCTGAGCTCGGGTTTACTACACACATTAAAAATGTAACACAAACCAGATTTTACCACTTAAAGAATATAGCCTGAGTCTGCCCATTTCTCTCTCGAGCAAACGCAGAGATACTGATGCATGCTTTCATCACGTCGTATTGATTACTGCAATGCCCTGCTCTCTGGTCTCCCCAGAAAGACAATTTCAAATCTGCAATTATTACAGAATTCAGCTGCACGTGTTCTGATGACGACCAGATGGCAAGTTCACATCACGCATTTTAAAATCACTGCATTGGCTTCCCGTGCCCTTCAGGATCGATTTTAAGGTTCTTCTATTGGTTTATAAATGTCTGCATGGTCTTGGACCTTCTTATTTATCAAAATTGCTTTTGGCATATGAGCCACCACGGTCCCTGAGACCCTCCGGCACTGGCCTTTTAACTATTCCTACTGTCAGAACACGCACCCATGGTGAGGCGACTTTTAGTTACTAAGGCCCATGTCTGTGGAATAGCCTGCCGGAGAACATCAGGGCTGCCGAGAATGTCCATATTTTTAAAAGCAGGCTCAAGACCTACTAGTTTAACCTTGCTTTTGATTAGCTTCCTATTTTAAAAAAACAGTGATTTAAATGTCACCTCTCCCGAACTAGATTGTCCTTTCATCTGTTTGTTGCGGTGCAGAATGACATCGGTGGTGCTACAGGGAGCCACAGATGAGCCAACAGCCCGGGGAGGGGTAGTACCTTGGTAGGAGGACAGGCGCCCCGTCCCTTCGGGTGGTTCAAATACCCTGGTCCTCACGCCCACCCCAGCTCGTACGTATGGCTCCTCGTAGCTGCCGTGGGTACAGTAGTGGCCACAACCCGGGCAACGGCGTCACCTCGCCGGCTAAACTACGTACGGGTACCCAGCATAGAGGACATCCCTGGGGAATGGAGGGCTTGTAAACTCCACCGCCACCATAATCATCAGGTGCAGGTGTCTTCTTTTGGCTGCTGCTTTACTTACCATCAGTATCATTATCACATGCTTAGAAGTCCTGCGGCGAGGAATGAGGTGGTGAAGGGGGCAGGAAGAGGATGCTTCTGGGAGCCTCTAGTCACGTCTCCCCACGCATGGTGGTCCGGGTGTGATGGTTGCTCTGGTGCCCACCCGGAGCAATGGCCCAGTTCGTATCCTGCCCGGATGACAAGGCAGCCCTTTTTAGGGATAGCACTGCCTTCTCCAGACAGAGAGAGGGGGAGAAAAGGACCCCTAAAGAAAGCTTGCTCCATTTTTGGATTGCTCGCTAGCCGTGGCGGGCTGGTCATCCATGTCTGCGGTCGAAAAATGAAAGAAATGAAGAAAGTGAAAAACACAATAAACATAGCCGCTTGGAATGTCCGTGCCCTCCAAGACAGTGACAGCAGCCTGCAATGTTGGACAGCCATTGTTGCACAAGAATTACTCCGCTACGACATCGCAATAGCTGCCCTTAGTGAGACTCGGTTGCCTGACTCGACAGAGATCACTAAGCATGGGTCTGGCTACACGTTCTATTGCAGTGGGCGACCGATTGATGAGGCACGACAGTCAGGAGTCGGCTTCGCCATCAAGACATGTTACGTCAACCTGCTTGACTCTCTACTGCATGGGGTTAGTGATCGACTTATGGTGCTCTGCCTGAAGCTTGATACTGGGTACATAACATGCATTAGTGTTTATGCACCAACTATGACACACAGATGAAAGTAAGGAACAGTTCTATGAGGAACTAGAAGATGTTTTCCAGCTGTGGAAAACATCTTGTGTGGTACCTGTACCAAAAACTTCCCACCCCAAAGACCTGAACAGCTTCAGACCGGTGGCCTTGACGTCCCACTTGATGAAGACCCTGGAGAGACTGCTCCTTGCTCATCTCCGCCCCCTGGTGGAACCAGCGATGGATCCACTCCAGTTCGCCTACCAGCATGGCATTGGGGTGGAGGATGCGGTGATCTTCCTCCTTCACCGTTCTCTGTCCCACCTGGAGAAGCCCGGGAATATGGTGAGGATCATGTTCTTTGACTTCTCCAGTGTTTTCAACACCATCCAACCGATGATCCTGAAGGACAAGCTGCTGCGCGCAGGGGTGGACCAGCACCTGTCATCATGGATCCTGGACTACCTCACGAACCGGCCTCAGTTTGTGAGAACCCGGGACTGTGTTTCCGACACGATCATCAGTAGCACGGGGGCCCCCCAGGGAACGGTGCTGGCTCCCTTCCTGTTCACTCTTTATACTGCGGACTTCTCACACAACACAACACATTGCCATCTACAGAAGTTCTCTGATGACTCTGCGATCGTTGGTCTCATCTCCAGCAGAGATGAAGCTGAGTACAGAGGGCTTATCCAGGACTTTGTGGACTGGTGCCATCGGAACTGCCTCCAGATCAACGCGAGGAAAACTAAGGAGCTGGTGGTGGACTGCCGCAGGCATGGGCAGCCCCTCACAGCACCAGTAAATATACAGGGAACAGACATCGAGATGGTGACATCCTACAAGTACCTGGGTATTCATCTGAACAATAAACTAGACTGGTCACACAATACTGACGCACTCTACAAGAAGGGACAGCGCAGGCTGTTCCTGCTGAGGAGACTCAGGTCTTTTGGTGTACAAGGGGCGCTGCTGAAGTCATTCTATGACACGGTGGTGGCATCAGCCATCACTTTTGGAGTGGTCTGCTGGGGCAGTGGCATTACTGCAGCCGATAGGAAGAGACTGAACAAACTGATTAAGAAAGCTAGCTCTGTCCTGGGGCAACGCCTTGATCCGATGGAGGAGATAGGAGAGAGAAGGACGGTGGCTAAACTGTCATCTCTGCTGGAGTCCGAGTTCCACCCTATGCAGGACATACTGGATGCACTGAGGAGCTCATTTAGCAGCAGACTACATCATCCCAGGTGCACAACCGAGAGGTTTCGTAGGTCCTTCCTACCAACGGCTGTCAGACTGTACAACCTAAGCAGGGCTGCTCGCAGAGATAGCAAAAAGACGTAACAAACTAATAGTTTTTTTTGAATGCAAAAGATGCAATAGACTTACACAATGGTCCTCTCCGGCATACAACTAGGAACATACCGGTCGCTATGGAGGGTGAGAATATGTATGGGCACATAATCATACCATGTAGGATAACTAAATAGACGGTTATGCTGTTTCATCCCACCTAGCAACAATGCTCTGCACTGTGTGTGTTTATATATTTACATATTTATTCCATCTAGCTACAATGCTCTGCACTGGGTGTGTTTATATTTATATATCTATATATTTATTCCATCTAGCTACAATGCTCAGCACTGGGTGTGTTTATATTTATATATCTATATATTTATTCCATCTAGCTACAATGCTCCGCACTGTGTTTTTATATATCTACATATTATTCCATCTAGCTACATTGCTCCGCACTGTGTGTGTTTATATACTTGCATATTTATTCCACCTAGCTGCAATGCTCCGTACTGTGGGTGTTTATATATTTACATATTTATTCCATCTAGCTACAATGCTCTGCACTGTGTGTTCATATATTCATATATTTATTCCATCCAGCTACAATGCTCTGCACTGTGTGTCTGTGTGTGTGTGTGTGTATATATATATTTTATAGTAATATGTACATATGTATATTAGCTGCTCTTGCTTGCTTGTTTTTTTTTCTTGCCTTCTGATTGTTGCTCTGAGTGTTGCTATCCCTGTGCTGTTGCAATCCTGGAATTTCCCCGTTGTGGGACTAATAAAGGCTTATCTTATTCAAGCCACTCCTCATACTGACAAGTTGGTGGTCCTAGGGGACTTCAACTCTCGCGTAGGAGCCTCATGAACCACCTGGGAGAATGTTATTGGCCACCATGGTGTTGGAAAGGAGAATTCCAACGGCACCTTGCTCCTCTCCTTGTGCGCCCAGCATCAATTATCTATTACCAACACGTTCTTCCAACAGGTGAACAAACTGAAATCCACATGGATGCACCCGCGTTCAGGCCATTGGCATTAGATTGACTTTGTCATTACACGACAGCGGGACATCAAGGATGTGCACCTTACCAGAGCAATGAGGGGAACGACATGTCTTTCAGACCACTGGTTGCTGCGGTTGAGAGTCGCGTTCTCCTTTAAGCCCCCACGGCGTAGGGTCCGGAAGACACCTGTGAAGAAGTTCAATGTGGCCAAGCTTGGCTCACTGGATTCCAGGACCCAACTGAAACAGCAACTTGACACTAAAGTTACTGACTTTGACAATGCCCTTTGTGAGACCGTTGACAGCCATTGGACATTACTTCATGATAATATCTATGAAGCGGCGGAGGAAGTGCTCAGCTTCATCAAACGCAAGCATCGGCATTGGTTCGATGAAAATGATGTAGCAGCCATCCAATTGTTGGACTGTCTTCACTGTGCCCATCTTGAGTATGTGAATGATAAGAGCTCGATTGCAAAGAAGGACACCTACCACCATGTCCGGCAGACAGTGCAGGTTTCGCTGCGTAGTATGATGGACCAGTGGTGGATTGCTAGAGCTGAGGACCTTCAGGAAGCTGCTGACAAGAATGACGTAAAAGCGTTCTACGATGGTCTGAAGACGGTCTACGGTCCAACATCACAGGGCAGTACGCCAGTGTACTCTTCAGACGGTCAGACGCTCATAAGGGAGCCAGCTCTCATCCTGGAGCATCGGGTAGAACACTTTAATGGTGTCCTGAATTGCCAATCTGTGATCTCTGATGAAGCCATCGCACAGCTTCCTCAGAGACTTATCATGGAGGAGCTGAATGTCCCACTGATGGTTACTGAGATTAAAGATGCCATCAAACAGACGTCTACTGGTAAGACAGCTGGTGGAGATGGTATCCCGCCGGAGATCTATAAGTGTGGCGGTAACATCATCGTTGACTGCCTCGCCCAGCTATTTGCCATCATATGGGAGCAGGAGGCGGCTCCACAAGACTTCAAGGATGCAATGATTGTTCACTTGTGTAAGCATAAGGGAAACCGCCACTGCTGCGATAACCACAGAGGAATACGCTCCTCGCCATCGTTGGTAAGATTCTAGCACGTGTGATCATAAACCGCCTCAATCACTATGTTGTTGACAACATCATTCCCGAGAGTCAGTGCAGCTTTCAAGCAAGACGAGGCACCACTGACATGATGTTTGGAGCCAGGCAAATACAAGAGAAGTACCAAGAACAAAATTGTGATTTGTTCATAGTGTTCGTAGACCTGACTAAGGCCTTCGATTCTGTTGCGAGAGAGGGCCCGTGGAAGCTGCTTGCCAGGGTCAGGTGCCCTCCTAAGATCGTCAATGTCATCCGCTCATTCCACGATGGCATGGTCGGGTGGGTGGTTGAGAGTGGTTTAATCTCCGATCCATTCCCTATCATCAATGGCACTAAACAGGGGTGCGTTGTGGTCCCGCTGCTCTTTAGTATCATCTTTGCTGCAATGCTCCTTGATGCCTTCAAGGACTGCGACAGGGGTGTAAGGATCCGGTTTCACACTGACGGCAATGTATTCAACTTGCAACGTTTAAAGGCTAAAACAAAGACGTCATGCATGATGCTGCGAGAGCTTCTCTATGCCGATGACTGCGCACTCATCGCTCACACTCTTGAAGACGCACAGTTCATCATTGACCATTTTGCTAGAGCAGCAAATCGTTATGGACTCACTATAAGTATCAAGAAGACAGAGGTTTTACATCAACCTCGTTCTGGTACGCTCCCAATAAATCCTGTTATCACCATCGGTGGCAAACCCCTCAAGGCAGTTGACAAGTTCTGCTACCTGGGGGGGGCACCATCTCGCAGAATGTTAAGATTGATGATGAAGTTACCCACCGCATCAGCAAGGCTAGCGCATCCTATGGACGCTTACAGCATTGTCTATGGTCGAAGCGTGGCATTCGTCTAAGCACCAAGATCAAGTTCTATCGCACCGTTGTTCTATCTACACTTCTCTATGGGTGTGAGTCGTGGACAACCTACCGCCCCCATGTGAAAAAACTTGAACAGTTTCACATGTGGTGTTTAAGGAAGCTGTGTGGAATCACGTGGCGAGACAAAGTTGCCAATACAGAAGTCCTCCGCCGGTGTAATATCACCAGCATCGAGTCATTCATCATACGTTCCCAGTTGCGCTGGACCGGCCACGTTGTTCGGATGACAGATCAGTGCATTCCTAAAATCCTATATCAGTGGAAGTGGTATAAAGACGTGCTCAAAGCCTCACTCAGGTTGTGTGGGATTGATCCTATGACATGGGAAATGCAGGCCAAGAACCGTCCCCTTTGGCGAAAGATCTGCCATGAAGGTGTTGACCTCTTCGAGAGAGAGAGAATTGCCCTTTTGGATGCCCGCCATAAAGCATGTCACGGTGCCGCCCAGCAACAGAGACGTCTACAGCAGTCGGTGTCATCCACTCAGCCAATTATGTACATCTGTCCCGATTGCGATATGTCATGTGCTTCACGCATCGGCCTCATCAGTCATCGCCGTCACAAGCACTCCCTTACAATTTAATGCAGCCAGAAGGTGGGGAGATCTGTCGTTGGTGACAGCTCAATCCATCATTTTAATTCTCTTAATTTCTGATTTTAAATTTATTTTATGTCACAATCACTTATTTTACAGCAAATTAATATTTATGAATATACTGTATGTCTGTTTGACGGTACTTAGATGTTGTTTTATTCATCTAGTCATCCTAACTGCCTAGTCTTTTTTATCAGCAAACTTTCTTACTATTTATCAGTGACTTTTTATCACACTGTCCAAGCTCTGGTGTTTCCTCATGGGGGGCCTTCCCGTGGGGGTTGTGCCTGTTATCTGGTTGCTGGCCTGTGATTGTCCTGGTCTGCCCAGCTGAGGGGGTTGGTACTGTGACCCTCTCAGGTTGGACATGGGTGGTCTCAGAGTTGGTGTTCCTGTTGCTGTGAACTTGGTACTTTCCCTGATGGTGATGGCTCCGTAGTGATGGTGCTTCCACACTTGGATCCTCAGTGCCCAACCATAAGCCTTAAGCCATAAGTTTTACACTGATGAAAGTTTCTTTGTGTGTGTGTGTTTGGTCTATGTGTACGTATGTGTGTGTGTGTGTGGGGGGGGGATAAATTGTGTTTTATTTCAATGTGTGAAGCACTTTTCGTTGCATCTTTTTGTATGAAAAGTGCTACATAAATAAAGCTTTGATTGATTCAATCAAAAGAAAAAAAGCTTATCTGATTAATTGATTAATCAATAGCTGCAGCCCTCAACTCAAGATGTATTGAGCTGTGATGGTGAAAATAAATTCTCACTAATTCAGACTCATGTCTAGTGAAGTCAGTATTTATAGCGCAGGCTACTAATTTTAAGGTTATTAAGCTGGAATTCGAGGATTATTTCTCATTTTTAAGGATAATTAAGGCACTGATTTTAGATAATCACATTTAAGATTTTTTATAGACCTGCAGCCACTATGAGGTGGCTGTTTTGTTTGTTGTTTGTGTTCTCATGGAGAAATTCTCACCACATAACAACCATATATGAATGCAAATGAATCTGTCCACGAAGAATTAAACTAACTCTCTATTTTCCTCTATGATTCTTCTTTTTCTGGATTTGTCCATGTCTTACCGAGGGTGGGGAGAATAAGCAGGAAGAGATTGGGATCCCCATGGTCTCCACATGCAAGGTGAGGTTCAGCGCCTCTTCATGCACATGAGCCACTGTTGGATGTGGTGCATAAAGTTGACAACATAATAATTTAAAATGTATGTATATTATGCTCATGAAAGTATGCCTTTCAGTTGAAAATGTATCCAATAAACATTGATTTAAAAAATAAAATAATTAAAATGACCTTCATTAATTTCCATGTGTTTTGAGCCACAGCATAGGGCTGAAGAGCTGCATGCGGCTCGGGAGCTGCGGGTTGCCAACCCCCGGGCTAGACAGAGAGATTGAGTTGAAAAGGATGTGCAAGCAAGTTACGAGGGGGGGCTGAAAAGTTCATATGCTGAAAAGTTCATCGTGGTCAAATTTGACCAAATGTGGTTTATTTTTTAACCGCAGGGATCCAAGCGCTGCAACACCGATGGACGAAGTGTGTGGACCAAAGGGTATGTTGAACTATGTGACTATATGTCCAGCTGCAATAAGGGAGCTCTTAAAAAAAGTTGCGACTATGACGTGCCTCCTCTGTTGAATTTTTTTCCCTGTCAACATCTGTCACCTAATAATAATTTCAATAATATGAAAGATGCACTCTGGTAGGGGTGGGAGAAATAATAATTTTTCAGATGCATCTCAATGCGGACATGAACGATTCTGAATTGAGGCAAAAATGTCAAGATTCCAATTATTAAATATTATTAATAACATAATTCATTTGGCCGGAACGAAAAAGTCGGCGGCCAAAACGAAAAAATCGGCGCCATGACCTGCCTGGACTCTTTATGGTGTGTCACAAAAGAAACAAAATGGTGGTGCCCTCCTGATCAAAAGCAAACGTATAGCAGTACTTTGGTTTTTATTCAGCTGAAGGGAAAAAACACTTGGACAAGACCCACATTGTATGTAAGCTCTGTCAGACTAAACTAAAACATTTCGGAAACACGACAAACATGCAAAACCCTATCACACATTTCCAGCTGGCGGCCAGGGAGGAAACAGTTGTAGCTGCCGCTGCCAACCAAAGGACAATTGAGTAAGCAATGTCAAAACTTCCACACAACTCGGAAAGAGCAAAACAAATTACAAAATCTATTGCTGCTTTTATTGCCGAGGATTTACACCCATGTTTCATCACTGAGAACCAGGGCTTTCGCGCTATGATGCACACTGTAGAGCCAAAGTATAACACTGTAATATTTTATGTAAAGCTGTTGGAAAGACGTTTCTTGGTCACCAACAAGTGTAAAAATATATACTGTATACATATACACTACCATTCAAAAGTTTGGGGTCACCCAGACAATTATTTTGTGTTTTCCATGAAAAGTCACACTTATTTACCACCATGAGTTGTAAAATGAATAGAAAATATAGTCAAGACATTGACAAGGTTAGAAATAATGATTTGTATTTGAAATAATATTTTTTTCCAGATACTTAACCTGCTCAAAGGAAGGTCAGTTTTATAGCTTCTCTAACCAGCTAAACTGTTTTCAGCTGTGCTAACATGATTGCACAAGGGTTTTCTAATCATCCATTAGCCTTCTGACGCAATGAGCAAACACATTGTATCATTAGAACACTGGAGTGATAGTTGCTGGAAATGGGCCTCTATACACCTATGTAGATATTGCACCAAAAACCAGACATTTGCAGCTAGAATAGTCATTTACCACATTAGCAATGTATATTAGATATTAGAGTGTATTTCTGATTAGTTTAAAGTTATCTTCATTGAAAAAAACAGTGCTTTTCTTTCAAAAATAAGGAAATTTCTAAGTGACCCCAAACTTTTGAACGGTAGTGTATATACATATACATATATATATATGTGTGTGTGTGTGTGTGTGTGTGTGTGTGTGTGTAAGATGACAACTACGCTGACCCGGAGTAGGTTTTGGCTCTGTTTTTGCTTTCAAAAGATTTTTCTTCTCCACCATTGCTGCTCGTCACCACTGGCTGCCCCCAGATGAAAATCCACAGATGTATGTGGGACTATAATATGGGGCTGTAATGTTCTGAATGAGGCTTTAGAAAATTATAAATCAGTGTGTAAGTCACTGGAATGAAAATGTACTTGTACATGTACAGAATGGATCCCGGGGTCCACTTGGGGTGCTCACTTGGTCAGGGGTCCGCTTGACCTGTTCCCAAGACACCCTCCTGTTCCCAGACCAGGAATTTAAGCTTACATTTTAAGTACTGCTACTAAAACAAGATATTTATAATACATAATTTCCTTGTAAAAAAAAATATGAAAAGAACATTTTGACTGCATTGTTTACACCATTACATCATACATCTTCCTGTTATTTTGAGATGCTGCTGCCATGAGATCATAGTAATTACAACACAGAGAAAGCAATTGTGGGATGAAAGGCGATTCACTCAGCAAAAACAGGTCCTACTCATGAAAATTTTTCTCTGCTGCATTAAAAAACTGCATAGTATAGTACATGTTTCAGTTCTAGTGGACTTCTATTAAAGTCTAGCTTGTGGAAGAGATCTAACATATCTTGGATTTGATCTTGTTCACTGATGGATCTGTGATAATAATGCATCGGATTTTATATAGCGCTTTTCATAGACACTCAAAGACGCTTTACAGTGGATACATTATTCATTCACTTCAAAGACAGACACTGATAGTGATAAGCTACTACTGTAGCCACAGCTACTCTGGGGCAGACTGACGGAAACATGGCTGCCAATCTGCGCCAACAGCCTCTCCGACCACTATCGAACATTTATACACATTCATACTGTACCTAGTGTCATGGACACTGGAGGCAAGGTGGGTAAAATATCTTGCCGAGGGACACAACGGCAGTATGGCTGGGGAGAGCGGGACTTGAACCGCCAACCATCTGGTTATCTACATCCTGAGCCACTGCCACCCAATTTTCAAATTTTCAAATTTTGAATTTGATTCACACCTGATGTGTACGGGTTGGCTTTCAAGGTGTGCTATTGTACCCCTGCATGACAGACACAGCTGTCATCCCCATGTTCCTAGTAGCATTACCCAAACTCTGAGGAATCTGGAGTCAAAATGATATGAAATGGAAGAATGATAGTGAAGGAAGCCTACTGCAAGAAAGATCTCTTTGGCAGAACATTAACAATTCTGTTGTAATCACTAGATCTAATTAGGCAGGGCATTGATATTGGGGCACTTCACATACAAAAAAAACTAAAAGCCTCAACATGCAGACTTTCTGATAAAGTAACTATAGCATTTCCCCTGACATGAATGAATGCCTGTTGTGAGGTAATATTACAACAGACTGCGCAGATGTGATGATGAAGGCACCACGGATGACATCATCACGTCCAGCCCTGTATTAAGGGACTGACAGCGGGAGACTGCCTCTTTAGCGCTCCGCCTCTATGCCAACACCAACCAGTACTTGCTCTCGGTTAGCTTAGTAGTTATTTTACTGTACACGTGCTGTTAGCAGAGTTGTTTAATAAAACCATTGTTCAGTGCAGCTACTGCCTCCACTGTCCTAATTCCAGATATAACATCAGGCGAGGAGGAGAAAACATCAAGAATTCGACATGGAAGCATGCTTGGGCCCTTGCCTCCATTCCTTGCGTCCCCAGGTGAGCCGCCTGTCCCATGGCCTCACTGGTTGGAGTCATTCTGCACTTACGTGTTGGCGATGGACCTGGCGAGACATGGCGAGATGAAGCTGCGAGCAATTTTAATCCACAGCCTGGGGACCAAAGGGCAGCAGGTATTCAGCAATTTAGGACAGGCGGACATGTATGAGGAGTACATCACGCTGCTGGCCGAACACTTCACGGTGTCCAAAAGTGTGCTAGCAAGGAGGATTTGTTTCCACCAGCACTGACAGTGAGTGGGAGAGACGACCCAGTAGTACATCGCGGACCTTCACTGTCTGGCAAGCGTATGCAAGTTTGGCCATTTAGAGGATGAAATAGTGCGGGATCAGCTAGCAGAACACATCAGCAACCCGCGGCTGCAGGCAAAACTAATCATGGCAGCAGACGACCTACTGCTGGCAAAGGCGGTGGACTTGGCGTTCGAGCTGGAGGCCGCCAACAAGCTAACATCACAACTAGGTGAGCCACAACAACGAGCCCCGCTAACACACGCAGTTACCCCAGCAAAAGAACCCGGCCACACCGCGACCTTCTCGGAAGACGCCGAGATGAACACCGTGAAACACCATTTGTGTGGTAACTGTGGTTCTCCGACACACTGAGAGCAAGCGAGGTCCTGGCCGGCTAGGGGGCAGCGATGCAGGCGTTGTGGCAAGCCCAATCGCTTCACTAAGGTGTGTCGATCGATATGACTGACATCAAGTCCACCACCCAGTTCAAAAGAACCACCAACAACCACCATCCACGCAGTGGGCTCCAGAGGGGCAGTGTACAAGTGGTGCATGGTGAGGCTAGATGATGTTAGCTTACCGTTGCTGCTGGACACCGCTGCTGTGAGGTCAGTGATCAACTGGGTTACAGTTAAAACTAGAAAAGCACTCGGAGAGCGCAGACCTCCACCAAGCGCCACAGTTCCCCCCATACAGTGTTTGTGTGTACGTTTTCCAATTCCTTGACCATGAAAACATATGACTAACAATTGGATTCACAATGATAGGATTAGTGGTTCAGTAGTTATTGACGAAAATGACATTTTCCGTAATGGCGGTTTAGCGCCACAGTTCCCCCCATACAGTCTCCAGATTCCTTGACCATGAAAACATATGACAAGCAATTGGATTGACAATGATAGGATTAGTGGTTTAGTAGTTATTCACGAAAATGGCATTTTGCGTAATGGCGGTTTTCTTGTGGACGGTGATCCGGATCACCACCAAAATCAAATCATCTGTAGGATACCCCATTTCTGACAATCTGTGAAAATTTCATGAAAATCCGTCCATAACTTTTTGAGTTATCTTGCTAACAAACAGACAAACAAACAAACAGACAGACAGACAAACCAACGTCGATGATCACATAACCTCCCTCTTTGGCGGAGGTAAAAATTCTTCCCCATCCTATTGGGAAAAATGCAGCGGAGCTGTACAGCTATGGGTACACAAGCATCAGCCTAGTAGGGACCATATCGCTGACGGTTCACTGCGGGTCAAGAGTCCTCCCAGCTTTTGTCTTCCAGGTAACTACACACGGGGACAACATCCTGGGGTGTGACCTCTTTTGCAAACTGGGTTTTAACATCCGTGATAACCTTGGGTTCTGTTTGACTGCTGATGATGGGAGCACAACACACCTGGATGAGGGCACAGCTACTCCGAGCTTGACACTGCAGAGACAACATGGCAAGGAGAGGAGGCAGAAACTGGACTCATTTTGCATCCTCACCCGGCATCAGCCTCAAGGAGCCACCATAGCGCTGCAGGATAGGGAGTTCGTAGTCCAGCAGGACCCAGGAGAGCAACGCCAACTGAGGGCGCATCCTGCCACCGGCGTGAAAGGCACGCCACCACAATAGCAATGCCGAAGGCAGCTGAACCGATCACCGCTTGCAGTGCTGGAATGGGTTCAGGTCCGATGACCCAAACGCCTGGACCCACAGACGATCCCGTCATCACCAATGAGAATCACTGCGCAGTTGGGGCCAGCCACCTTTCAAATGGCTGATGGATTGAGATGGCACGCCAGCTGTCTGCAAAGGGTGAGAACAGCTACCCCAGAACTGATCCAGCGTGGGATCCGGATTGGGACTTTGTAGCAGAACACTCAGATCCGCCACACCCAGTACCTCCAGGGCCGTGCCCACCGAGGGCTCGCCAGAGGCCCCGAACTGAAAAAACTTAGCGGTGACTTCAAAAACTGCTTAGTGGCACACAACTGCTTCAGAAGTGGGAGAATAACCTACTCAGTCATGCAGGGTTAACCAGTGGTCTACCCGGTGGCCCAGGTTATGTTCACTCTGTTGTTATAACTGTTCAACAATACAGAAATGTTCATAATGTTTTTGGTTTTCCTGGCGGGGGGGGGGGGGGTGTTGTGAAGTAATATTACAACAGACTGCACAGACGTGATGACGAAGGCACCACGGATGACATCATCACATCCAACCCTATACTAAGGGACTGACCGCAGGAGACTGCCTCTTTGGCACTCTGCCTCTATGGCAACACCAACTTGTATTCACTCCCGGTTAGCTTAGTAGCTATTTTACTGTACACGTGCTGTTAGCAGTGTTGTTTAATAAAACCATCATTCAATACAGCTACTGCCTCCGCTGTCCAAATTCCAGACTTAACGATGCTCTCCATAAAAACACATATTAAGAAAGACACTTTTAAATACTGTACCATTTACATTATAAATAGGCCTACTATGGCTGTTTCTGAATATTTCAAACCTTTAATTTGGCTGTGTTGTTGTGTTGGAGTTTGGACCCTTATTTGTGTGACATGGGTGGTGGTTCCACCTTTCTGGTTCCGCCACCACCCAGGGTATAAGAGAGCAGTGAGCGGGAGGGGCGGGCTCTTGGCCACCTCTCTGTCTGGTGGGTATGCTTGTATACTGTGGAGTGTCTACTAATAAACGTGTGTTCAGTTCAACACCTGGTCTCGTCCTTGGCTCCTACTACTGACATAACATTTGGCGAAGAAGATAAAAGGTATGGACGCGTGTGTGACATCTATTCGGCAGCTTCTGGAGATTCCTGGTGAGCTGCCGTCCCTTGGGTGAGATGGTTCGCCGCGTTTCAGACATACTTGTTAGCGCTGGACCTTGGGAGGCTGGAGAAGTTGAGGGCACGTCCACTGTTGGTTCACAATTTGGGAATGGAAGGACAGTGAATTTTGAGTACTTTGGGCGAATGTGATAGCTTTGAAGAAGTGGTGGAGCTAATGGTGTGACATTTTTGCATCCCGGAAAATGTCATCTTCCATAGAATTCAGTTTCGACAGCACCGCCAGCAGGTTGGCGAGTTGGTGCAATGGTTTGTGGCAGACCTGCGACAACTGGCCAGGGACTGTCAGTTTGGATCATTAGAGGAGGAGATGGTTCACGACCAGTTGGCAGAACATACTATCTGCCCTGCTACAAGGTCGAAGCTACTTACGTTCTTGGGCGAACTGACGCTATCCACGGCCATCGATTTAGCTCAGCAGTTGAAGGCCACAGTCAAGCTATCATGGGAGCTCAGTAGAAGTGTATTACACCGACAGCCTGAACCACAGTCGACGGCGCAAGCAGTGGATTCGGACAGCGACGATAGCGTGGAGGGTGATGGAAGTTACGCTAATGCTGTAAAAATGAGGTCCGCCCCAGGAACGTCCATGTGTTTGGGTTGTGGGTCCACAAAGCACCGCTATAAGGCCAGGGAGTGTCCGGCGAGAGGGAAGCGCTGCGGCAAGTGCGGACTCTTGCATCATTTCACCAGGGCATGCCACAAGTTTGAGCGAGGGAGTCCAAGACACAAGGAGGACTCTCCCACTCCCACGGTTGTACACGCTGTGTCTCTGAGTACCAACGGGCGTTCCTACTGTATGGTGGAGCTGGACGGGGTGACAGTGCCATTGCTGACTGACACGGGAGCGGTGGACTCCGTGTTGAATTGGGCAACCGTGAGGACTTTTTTCCTGCATTATAGGATTGAAGGCAATCCGGCGCCGCTTTGTGGTTATGGTGGAGGGAGATTGGCCACAGTAGGAATGGTGACACCGGCAGCTCGGTACAGGTCGGCAGAGGTGTGTAACCTGAAGTTCACCATGACTGCTCGTGGAGAGAATATAACAGGATATAATTTGTTTTATGGCCTGGGATTCACCATCAAGAGCGGTACTGAAGAAGAGTGGCCGGGCTGCGGCTTGTGGGACCAGCTGGTCCCAAGAACAGTGGACGGAGCTGTGTGGGATGAGAACTTGCCTGGCACCCTGGAGAGTAAGCGGAACCAACCCCACCCAGGGCCATCGCAGGAGGGTTCCTGTGCCAGAGCCCAAATAGCCCTGGATGAGGGAACCGGGCGGCACGGTGGGATGCCTGTGACGGCAGGTGGCACCAAGTGGCTGGCTCCATCTGTTCCCAGATTTTGGCTGGAAGGGGCCGGAGAACATGAAGTCACAACGGCAAGGGCGGCAGCGGAGACAAAAGCGGTCGGGGCAGGACCGACTAGCACGGTAAAACAATGTGCGAAACTGAAACACTGTAAGTTGAGTAGGGCCCCTCTGGGGGTTGCGGATGTGGTCCGGGCCCGGGAGGAAGCACGGTTGCGGAGGATTCAGGCCAAGCGTTGGACGGAAGAACACCAGGGGCGGCTACAGGTGGTGGCAGTATGGGAGGATGCCTATCTCCAGCTGTCAGATGGCTCATGGAGACACCCAAATGAGCTGTGGCGCACCCAGGAGTAGATTGGTGGGCTTGGGCCTGAACAACGGACGTCCACAGTGGCGGTGAAGAGGCGGTGCACCGGGGTCAAATCAGCCAGCGGTGGCCTGAGTGGTGGTTCTTCCCCTGGGGCAGACTGATGGTTGGACAGTTTGTTGAGAAAAGAAGGGGGAAACCATGGTTATGTTCTTATTGTTTGTGATGTTCTAGATCGTTAAAAAAAAACAAACTCTTAAATCTACCGGTTGGCTATGTTCGTGGGGATTAATTTAATGTGATGTTTAGGCTAAGACACGGCGGTATTTTGTGTTGAATTGTTTATTGTGAATATAAGCGGCAGAATAATCCACTTCACCGTGTGGGGTGAGATGGCAATCTACCCATCTCCCCTAATGTACCGTATTTTTCAGACTATAAGGCGCACCTGATTATAAGGCGCAATATCAATGAACGGGTCTATTTTCATACATAAGGCACACCGGATTATAAGGCGCATTAAGCGAAACAAAACAGTCAGATAAGTCAAACTTTATTCAACTCATTCACAATAGCTCTCAACATTGTTCAGTTGTAACACATAAAATACAAAACAATACACTCACTCACCGCTTCATAAGCATGTCTCTTAACAGGTGCCATTTTGGGGTCCTTATACACACACCGTAATATTATGTTGAAGCACAGTACGTATTACTCCGCGAGGCTCCTGACTACGGAGTAATACTAGCCGTAATGCTCCGACAATCCATCAAGCGGTGCGGCTTCGTAGCTTACCAAAGTCGTACTAAAACATTTTGACAGACTTTTGAGCGCTGTGTACCACATAAAATCTGTTCGAGGTCAGTAAGCACAACCAGAATTAATACATAAGGCGCACCGCCTTATGTATTAATTAAGAGAATTAATACAGAATTAATACATAAGGGGCACTGTCGATTTTTGAGAAAATTAAAGGATTTTAAGTGTGCCTTATAGTCTGAAAAATACGGTAGTCCTTTTAGTATGACTGTGTTAGGCCACTTAAGGTGGATTCATGCTGCACCTCTGCTGTCCGCGTATGTGTAACCGGAAACCTCGTGTGACAAAATTGACGTTGTAGAAGAGCTTGGAAGAACGAGGCGGTGTGATATATAAACCAAAGTTTATTATCAGCTCCTCTAACAAGTCTCATCTAAGTGCAGAAGCAGAAGCAAGAAAAGAGACCGAATACCTCCGGCTCTGTGAACTTATACTTGCACATAACAAAAGACATGCATATCAAAGGCTGACATCCCTCATTATCTTAATCCCCCCATTGTCTTCGTACTCCCCCTCTTCGCCCTGGGGGGTGAGGGTAGCTCCTCTGGTCTCCACCGCAGTGTCTGGGAAACTCTTTGATCTTCACTGGCGGTTGAGATCCCTTTGTCCTGTTCTGAGGTGTGAAGTCACCATATGTAATCACCAAACATTCTCACATGCTTCAACATATGTAGGTTATGGAATATATGATAAATATAGACCACAGCCCCCCCCCAAACGACTAAGAAAAGGACAATAGAAAAATTCACAGTTTAAGATAATTACTATGACGTACTAACTGCTACCTCTTGCCACAGAAGAAACTTTCCAGTAGCTATGCTCCTAAGAGGGTTCAGTGGTAATCATAACAGCATAGTAAAATCACAAGTCAGTCCTAAACTGTTACAGCACAATTAGTGAACAACTGTTGAGTAGTTTGCATCAGTCCCTGTGCTGTCTGGGTTTTAATCTTCTCCCGAAACTGCTGTGGGTCCGCTTGGGCGTCCTGCTGGGACCTTCCTGTAAGGAATCTGCAGCTTGAGGAGGAGAGTGGTTAATTGTTCCCTGCAGGGGGGCTGAGTCTTTTCTCCTGGGGGGTCTAGCCCGCCGAGGTGCTCTCGCCAACAGTGCAGGCTCGTCTTTCAACAAGAAGGCAGGTTTGAGTCTGTCAATGCTGACTGTTTCTTCTCTATCCCCAAAATCAAGCACAAAGTGTTTATCACCAGGTTCCAGCACTCTGAATGGCCCATCGTATGGTGGGCGGAAAGTTGGTTTTAAAGCTTCATGCCTAACAAAAACGAATTCAGCGTTCTTTAAAGCCTGTGGGACAAAAACCCGTGGAAAGGAGTGATGAGCCGGACCGGGGAGAGAGTCCGGTCAGTTGCTGCCTAAAAACCTCGGGGCTGGAAGATGCCTTGGCTCTGGGTTCTCTGGTAAAAATTCACCCGGGAGCCTGAGAGGTTGTGCAAAAACTAATTCTGCTGGAGAGGCGTCTAGATCCTCTTTAGGCGCAGCACGCAACCCCAATAAAACCCAGGGAAGTTTATTTACCCAATTTGTGTCCGTTAGTGAGGCTCTGAGGGCGGCCTTTAAAGACCTGTGAAAACGCTCGCATAACCCATTAGCCTGAGGGTGATAAGCGGTGGTGCGGTGAATTGTCGCCCCTAAGCTGCTGGCCATGGCTGACCAAAGCTCTGAGACAAATTGAGGCCCCCTATCGGACGTGATGTCCGATGGGACGCCGAAACGTGCCACCCAGTTTGTCAAAAAAACGCGAGCGACTTCCTCCGCTGTAGTTGACGCCAGAGGGACTGCCTCTGGCCAGCGCGTGGTGCGGTCTATCATTGTTAACAGGTGTGTGAAGCCTTGGGAGGAAGGTAGTGGCCCCACGAGGTCGACATGAACGTGGTCGAACCTTCTAGCAGGGATTGGAAAAGGCTCCAGAGGGGCTTTTGTGTGTTTGTGTATTTTGGCGCGCTGACAAGAAATGCAAGTTTTTGCCCATTCTTTTACGTTTTTGCGCAGGCCCGGCCACACAAACTTTTCGGCGACCATTTTAACCGAGGCGCGCACACCTGGATGCGCGAGGGAGTGAATTGAGTCGAAAATACGGCGGCGCCATGTGGCTGGGACTAACGGGCGAGGTCGGCCGGTTGAAATATCGCATATTAGGGGGGGCACGCCGTCGCGTAAACCCCTTTCCTCCAGCCTTAACCCTGTTGGTCCAGACAGGAGTGCGCGCACGTCCGCGTCACTGCTTTGTTCCTCTGCCATGGCTGCATAATCTATCCCTGCATGGATTGGTGCTGCGTATGTGTCCGCGTTAGTGAAGAGTTCTGCGGCTGAGGTAGTATAATCTGTCTCCTCGCGCTCTGGCGATGTCACAGCGCGAGAGAGGCAGTCTGCTACCACGTTAAGTTTGCCTGCCACATGTCGAATGTCTGTGGTGAACTCTGAAATCGCAGCCAGCTGTCTTTGTTGCCTGCCTGATCATGGTTCTGAGATTTTAGCCATGGCAAAGGTGAGCGGTTTGTGGTCTACAAAAGCCGTGAAACTCCGCCCTTCTAACCAGAACTGGAAGTGGCGGATGGATAAATGAAGCGCTAGCAGCTCCCTGTCAAAAGTGCTGTATTTACGCTCAGTTTGGTTTAGCGATTTGCTGAAGAATGCCAAAGGTTGCCAGATCCCGCTGACATGTTGTTCTACAACTGCCCCTATAGCTAGGTCCGAAGCGTCTGTGGTTAGTGCAATGCGGGCCGAGGGGTCGGGGTGAACCAACAATGTGGCATTAGCTAGAGCGCTCTTTACTTCCGCGAAGGCGCGTTCGCGCTCCAGGGTCCATTCGACCGCGTTGGAAGCTTTTTGTTTTCTGAGCGCGTCATATAGGGGCTGCATGAGCTGAGCTGCGTGGGGGAGGAAACGGTTGTAAAAATTAACCATTCCTAAAAATTCTTGCAGCGATTTGACCGTTTGTGGCCGTGGGAAACTTTTTATCGTGTGAACTTTGTCTGGAAGTGGAACTGCCCCCTTCGGAGAAACTCTGTGTCCTAAAAATCAATTTGTGACACGCCGAATTTGCATTTGGCTGGATTAATTATTAACCCGTGCTCTTCTAGCCTCTGAAAAACCATAGTGAGGTGCTGCTCGTGTTCTTCCTCAGACGAGCTGGCTACCAGCATATCGTCGAGGTAGACGAAAACAAAAGGAAGGTCGCGTAATACTGCGTCCATCATCCGCTGAAAAGTTTGGGCGGCACCTTTGAGGCCGAAAGGCATCCGCAAAAATTCAAAAAGGCCGAAAGGGGTTATTACAGCTGTTTTAGGAATGTCCTCCGCTCGAACTGGGACTTGATGATAACCGCGGACCAGGTCTATTTTTGAAAAAATGCGCGCACCCGCCAGATGCAGTGAAAAATCCTGAATGTGAGGAATTGGGTAGCGGTCATGCGCTGTCGCATTGTTTAATCTGCGGTAATCGCCGCACGGTCTCCAAGAACCGTCGGATTTCGGAACCATGTGAAGTGGTGAGGCCCAGGGGCTTTTCGAACGTTTAATAATGCCTAATTTTTCAAGGGTAGTAAACTCGTCCCGAGCTATGGCGAGCTTGGCCGCGTCTAAGCGCCGAGCTTTGGCAAATACGGGTGGGTCTGTTGTCGGAATAAAATGTTCAACCCCGTGCTTAGCCACTGTGGCTGAGAATTTGGGAACTGTGAGTGCTGGAAATTGGGTGAGGAGTTGATCAAACTTACCTCCTGCTGTGGTGATGCTAGCCTGCACGGGTGGTGGAGAAACTCGGGCTGAGCAGGGAATAGAAGCAAAGGACAGTGCATTAACCAAGCGTCTGTTCGCTAGATCGACTAATAACCCATGTGCACACAAAAAGTCTGCGCCCAACAAGTTAAAACTCACCGCCGCTACAACAAATGTCCATCTGTAGTTGCGGCCGTGGATGTGGAGGTGCAGGCTTTTTTCGCCAAAAGTGTCAATGTTGGAGCCGTTGGCTGCCACCGCTCCATTGCCCCGGATGCCCATGGCTCGATCTGCATGGGAGGGCATGACAAAACTTAGTTGAGCTCCTGTGTCAATAAGGAACTGCTTGCTGGTGTGTCCGTCCGTCACATATAACAGCTTATTTTTCTCGCCGAGAACCGCTGCCATTAATGGCTCTCGGCTTTGGCGTTTTCCAAAATCGTAAATTTGCAGGGGGGAACACATTTGTGAGCCTTCTCGGCGAAGCGGTGGTGGTAATAACAAACATCGCTCCGTGTGTTACGTTTTGGCTGTGTCGCTGTCACCGCGGGCTGGATCTGCTCAGTGGGTTGCGGCTCGTCGTGGCTCTGGGCATCAGCGTTGAGGTCTGCGGATGCTGCTGTGGGTGTCTGCTCCTTGCAGGCGTTGACGAGTCGTTGAGCTTCGTTGGCCAGCACGCGGAAGTCTTGCTGGGTGTTGCATCGCATGTTGGCGAGCGTCCCTCTCATGTGTGGCGGTAGCGTGCTGAGGAATACGAATTGGAAGAGGAAGTTGTCATTGTCCTCCTCTTTAAGCTGCAGCAAGTCTTCCATGAGGGCTTTAGGTCTGCATCCTGTGTGGCCGTAGACCGCCAGGATCCTCTCGGCTCTCTTCGGCTGAGGGGACGTAATTTGCCACGATGGTTGCTTTCAGTATTTCATATTTGTCTTGGGCCGGCGGCCGCCGGATTATGCTCCGCACACACCTCGAAGTGGCGGCGTTGAGTTTGGCGACGATGTGATAGAACTTCGTATCGTCGGCCGTGATGCCCGCCAGTGTAAACTGGGCTTCAGCTTGTTGAAACCGCGAGGCGGGGTCTTCCTGCCAGAAGTCTGGCAGCTTGACAGCGACGGCATTTGTGTAGACCATCACTGCTGTGTCCGCAGGGTGAGAATGCCTTGCCTCGGCTCTCTCAGCGGCGCTGGTGCTCGGTTGAGCCCTCTCTATCACTTCTGCCGGGGGGGAACGTCGTCCGTCTGTTCCCCTGTCTGCGTGGGCGCCGGCGTCTGCCTGGGTCGCCACAGATGAGTCGATCGCGGGGGAACGCCTCTGGTCCATACTCGCGTCAGGGGTCACCAGTGTAGAAGAGCTTGGAAGAACGAGGCGGTGTGATATATAAACCAAAGTTTATTATCAGCTCCTCTAACAAGTCTTATCTAAGTGCAGAAGCAGAAGCAAGAAAAGAGACCGAATACCTCCGGCTCTGTGAACTTATACTTGCACATAACAAAAGACATGCATATCAAAGGCTGACATCCCTCATTATCTTAATCCCCCCATTGTCTTCGTACTCCCCCTCTTCGCCCTGGGGGGTGAGGGTAGCTCCTCCGGTCTCCACCGCAGTGTCTGGGAAACTCTTTGATCTTCACTGGCGGTTGAGATCCCTTTGTCCTGTTCTGAGGTGTGAAGTCGCCATATGTAATCACCAAACATTCTCACATGCTTCAACATATGTAGGTTATGGAATATATGATAAATATAGACCACAACGTCATCGTTTCCACTCCACTAGTGTCTGCAGTGCTCGACTGCGGACGACTGCGTGCAGCCCAAATTTTGTGACCGCGCCACCTGCCCACAACCTGAACGCGTTGAAAAGTGCATGTACAAGACTGAACATCCCATTCACGAGGTGGCAATATCGACACAGCATACCAAGACAAAGTAGACGAAGAAGACAACGAGGAAGCGGAAGACGAGAATAAACATACATCAATCATACATACATACTTCATCAGCAGCAGCATCTTCATGGAAAAGAGTGAAAACTGGAAGTGAATCAGCAGAAAGCAAGCAGCGTTTCTTTGTCAGTGAAAAGCCTGGCGCGTCACCGCATTAGTTCTACCTATAGGGCGGGAGTGAAACTACAAATGATGGTTGTGCACATATGCATCAATTGCTTGGCCTTGGTAGATGAAAAAAGTGAGCACGTACAGCGCCGCGTGCGTGCCGGGCTTGTCCAAAGCGCACGCAGACCAAAGCGGACTAGAGGGGAAATCAAATCAAATCAAATCAAATCAAACTTTATTGTCATATTGCTGTACATACAACTGTAGTGCAGGCAAGATGAAATTGCGTTTCTCTCGGCATCCATATAAGAAGCAGCATGATTAAGACACACTCCCACATAGCTCCCACCCCCCCATCCATTCACACATCCCTGAGACATACTTGGGGAAAAAGAATAACTAACTATAATATACAAAATGTCCATAGGTGCAGTAGTGTGTATGTGAGATTCCGGGTCAGCTGTTCAGCATCCTGACAGCTTGTGGGAGGAAGCTGTTGATCAGTCTGGTGGTTCTGCCTCTGATGCTCCGGAATCGTTTACCAGATGGAAGAAGTTCAAAGTGTTTATGCAGAGGGTGAGAACGGTCCTTGACAATGTTCAGTGCCCTGCTCCTACAACGGTTCTGAAAAAGTTCTTGGACAGAGGGGAGGGAGACTCCAATTACCCTCTCCGCCCCCTTGACTATCCACTGCAGGGCTTTTTTGTCTGACATACTGTAGCTGGAGTACCATGTAGCAATGCAGTACGTCAGAACACTCTCCACCACACCTCTGTAGAAGGTCCTGAGGATGCAGATGGGGAGAGAGGCCTGTTTGAGTTTCCTCAAGAAGTGTAGTCTCTGCTGAGCTCGCTTCCTGATCTCCAAGGAATTCTTGCTCCAGGTCAGGTCCTGCGAGATCTGCACTCCGAGGAACTTGATGTTCTCTACATGTTCTCTAAATGCAGCATGAATAAGGCTTTATATTATGTTACTATTCTTAGGGTGTGTTTCGGGTTCCAAATTGGGGTGGGTTTGAATTGTGTGTGTGGCCTTATGGCTTTTTGTGAGAGGGGAGGAGAATGTTATGTTGGAGTTTGGACCCTTATTTGTGTGACACGGGTGGTGGCTCCACCCTTCTGGTTCCGCCACCACCCAGGGGTATATTAGAGCAGTGAGTGGGAGGGCGGTCTCTTGGCCACCTCTCTGCCTGGCGGGTAGGGTACTCTTGTATACTGTGGAGTGTCTACTAATAAACGTGTGTCCAGTTCAACACCTGGTCTCATCCTTGGCTCCTATTATTGACATGTGCATCAGCTGTAAAACGCTGAACAAAACAAATCCACTTTATTTGATAGTGTTCTGTTGTTTAGCAGATCTCTGAATAATTAATTGTAAAAATTCAATTCAAATTTTGGATTAGGTCAATAAGACACTAAGCGGTGTTTATATTTACAGGAGGTAAGCTGCACCAACTCTTGTGTTTTATTGGGAACGGTCTGTCTTCATCGTTGATGTCACAATTCTGAGCATGGACAGACCGTCATAGTTGGATGAGCAAAGTGAGCTTTCTAAAGCAACAAACACTAATCCTGGCTTGTATGTTGTTAGTTCTCGCTCATGCAGGCAGCAGGCTCGACACACAGACAAATGTGGGCGAATCACCCAACTTGGTTATTTCCAGCCCGGTACGCGGCAGCTCGTTTGTGGGATACAGCGTACACTAGCGTGTGTTCATCAACAAAAACAAACACGGGCTTGTCTCGTAGCCTAACCAAACCAAAACACCAGCGGCGAAAATACAGTACAGCCATGAATATCCAAGTGAAAAGACTTACTAGCGACACGGGCACTCATCAGTATTTCGTCTAAAGCACAGCAAGCATTCAGGGGACAGAGGGCTGGACAGGAGGGCACAGTGAATGTCACTGGACCATCTGCGATGTCATTCTTTCAGTATACCGCAAAAACGACTTCCATCACCAGTCAAAACTCTGCAATTACTGACTACTTAAAACAAGCATGTGTGTTACTCACAGCAGCTGGTTCCATGGTGTAGTGGTTATCATGTCTGCTTTACACGCAGAAGGTCCTGGGTTCAAGCCCCAGTGGAACCAAAAAAACTTTTTCCATTTATTATAAGAGAGAGAGAAAAAAAAACCTCACCACAACAAACAGCTACCCCCGTTGGTAGTCTGAGTGACAATCTGTTCAACTATGATGCAACAGTTCACACTAGGCATTTAAACATGACATATTTCATTACAACTATGCAACTCACTACAAGCCCAATTTCTTAGATATTGTGTAAAAGCCCTAAAAAGTAGCTAGTCCTCCTAAGGTGAAAAACACGAGCTATTTTTTTTTCTCCCTTTACATGACTTGTGCTTAGAGTTTACAAATTTAAATAAACACTTAATGAGTTTCCTTAAATTAACCATTAATTTAATGTTAGTTTCTGTAATTCTCTACAAAAAAAATACACAGCAACTTTACAAAGAATGATTAAAAGGTTCAAATGGTATTTCAGATGATATATCTAAATTTGTGGAGATGTGTGGAAAGGATGAGGCTGAGTTATTTCTCAACTTCCATTTTATTCTCGACACACTCTCCAACATACAAATCAGAAAGAGGCAGAACACCCAAACTCTGCCAGTTTTATACCCTTGACATCAAAGCACAAAATTCCATTGTCTTTAAATCCCAAACACAATGCATCCCCCCTGCAGTTCCTAACTCTTCCACCCAAACCCCGGTGGTCAGGAAATCCTTCATGTCCATCTCTTTGCATATCCAAAGGTCAACACTCACATCCTCCTCATCTCCCTAGGAGGTCCAGACCTTTTGTTCCTCTTCAGACGTGAAGCCAAAGTAAGCCCACAGGAATATACAAGAGAGCATATGAACAGTCATATACATGTGAGCCCGTGCAACTACATATGTGCACCACATATAACCCCCCCAAACGTCTAAGAGGGAACAACCAAACACAGATTGCATGTCATAATAAAATCACCACACATTAGTCCACATGCTGTCTTGGTCTCAACCGTCTGCCGTATCTGCTGCAGGCGGGCTTAACCTCTTCCACGGTGCCCTCCTGCTGTGGAGCTGCTGTCTGGGGATTAAAACTGTTAGTCAATCTCTGTGGGTGTACTGGGGAATGCTCCCTAGTGGGTCTACCCCGTCGCGGGGCTCTCGCCAACTGCACAGCTTCGTCAGCCATCACAAAAGCAGGTTTGAGTCTGTCTATGCCAATTATCTCCTTTCTGCCACCCATATCTAGCAAAAAATGCTTATCACCTGTTTCCAGCACCCTGAATGGTCCATCGTATAGCGGTCGCAGAGCTGTGCGGTGGGCATCATGCCTGACAAAAACAAACTCCGCATTTTTTAAAGCTTTAGGCACAAAAACACGCGGAAAACTGTGGTGAACGGGGCCGGGTAGAGCACTCGGGCCCATGCTATTCTGCAAACGCTGAGCCGAGGAGAACTCTGGCGCTGGGTTGTCAGGGAGAAATTCTCCGGGCAGCCGAAGTGGCTGTGCAAACACTAGCTCCGCTGGAGAGGCGTCTAAATCCTCTTTAGGTGCAGAACGCAACCCCAATAAAACCCATGGCAGTTTGTCAACCCAATTTGCATCCGTAAGCGACGCTCTGAGAGCCGCCTTCAGTGACCTGTGAAAACGTTCGCATAACCCGTTAGCCTGCGGATGATACGCGGTCGTGCGGTGGATCGTTGCCCCCAGGCTGCGGGCCATCGCTGACCAAAGTTCGGAAACAAATTGTGGGCCTCTGTCAGACGTAATATCTGACGGAACTCCAAAACGCGCTACCCATGCAGTTAAAAAAACGCGCGCCACCTCCTCGGCTGTAGTTGACGACAGGGGAACCACTTCCGACCAGCGCGTGGTGCGGTCGACCATTGTCAGAAGATGTGTGCAGCCCTGCGAGGGCGGTAGGGGGCCTACGAGGTCCACGTGGACATGATCAAACCTTTTAGCTGGAATATGAAACGGCTCCAAAGGAGCTCTCGTGTGTCTATGCACTTTGGCCCGCTGGCAAGCTATGCAGGCTGCCGCCCACTCTCTAACCTGTTTACGCAGGCCCGGCCATACAAATTTCTCCCCCACCATTTTGATCGAAGCGCGCACCCCCGGGTGCGCCAGAGAATGAACCAAGTCAAGAACGCGGTGACGCCACGAGGCCGGAACCACCGGACGGGGTCGCCCGGTGGAAACATCGCAGATTAGGGGGGCATACCGTCTTGCAGCACCCTGTCCTCCAGCCTTAACCCTGTTGGTCCAGACTGGAGCGCGCGCACGTCCGCGTTGCCACCCTGCTCCGCGGCCATGGCTGTGTAATCTATCCCTACGCGGACTGGGGCCGCACGCGCTTCCGCGTCGCTACCCTGGTCCGCGGAAACAGTTGCAAAATCTACCTCTACGCGGGCTGGAGCAGCCACGGCACGCGAGAGGCAGTCTGCCACCACATTCAGTTTGCCCGCTACATGCTGGATATCGGTAGTGAACTCCGAAATTGCAGCCAGCTGTCTCTGCTGCCGGCCCGACCAAGGTTCTGAAATCTTGGCCATCGCAAAAGTCAGCGGCTTGTGGTCAACGAACGCGGTGAAACGGCGCCCCTCCAGCCAAAACTGGAAGTGACGAACAGCCAAATGGAGGGCTAACAACTCCTTGTCGAATGCGCTGTATTTCCGCTCACTATCGCGCAAAGTCCTGCTGAAAAACGCAAGCGGCTGCCAGGCTCCAGCCACATACTGTTCGACAACCGCCTCTATGGCCACCTCTGATGCGTCAGTAGTGAGCGCTATGCGGGCCGTTGGGACTGGGTGTGCTAACAACGCAGCGTTTGCCAAGGCTGTTTTGACTTCAGAGAATGCGCGCTCCCGCTCGGGAGACCATTCGATTTTATTTGCGGGTTTTTGTTTTTTAAGCGCAGCGTACAATGGTTGCATGAGCTGCGCCGCGCGGGGAAGGAAACGGTTATAAAAATTCACCATTCCCAAAAACTCCTGTAACGCTTTGACTGTTTGTGGCTGGGGAAAATTTGCCACCACGCGCACCTTGTCAGGCAGAGGGACTGCTCCTTCGGGAGAGACGCGATGCCCCAAAAAATCAATCTGCGCCACCCCGAACTGACACTTCGCTGGGTTAATTATTAGCCCGTGCTCTGCCAACCTCCGGAAAATTACCGTGAGGTGGATTTCGTGTTCGTCTTTGGATGCACTGGCTACTAAAATGTCGTCTAGGTAGACGAACACGAAAGGAAGATCGCGCAACATCGCGTCCATCATGCGTTGGAAAGTCTGCGCTGCTCCTTTAAGCCCGAACGGCATGCGCAAAAACTCAAAAAGCCCGAAAGGAGTTATTACCGCTGTTTTGGGTATGTCCTCAGCGCGGACTGGGACCTGATGATAACCGCGCACCAAGTCTATCTTAGAAAAAAACGCGCGTCCCCGCCAAATGAACTGAAAAATCCTGGATATGTGGGATTGGGTAGCGGTCGTGTGCTGTAGCATTGTTCAGCCTGCGAAAATCACCGCACGGCCGCCACGAGCCATCAGTTTTAGGGACCATGTGAAGCGGTGAAGCCCAAGGGCTGTTTGAACGTCGGATGATGCCCAATTTTTCTAGGTTGGCGAATTCCTTGCGCGCTATGGCCAGTTTAGCTGAATCCAAGCGCCAAGCTTTTGCAAAATCGGGCGGCCCGGTGGTAGTAATAAAATGCTCCACCCCGTGTTTAGCCACGGTCGCCGAAAACGTTGGCACCGTGAGTGCTGGAAACTGATTGAGGAGTGAGTGAAACTTACCACCTGCAGCTGTGACGTTGGCTTGTGCTGTTGGCGGAGTCACTCGCGCTGTACAGGGAATAGAGGAAAAAGACATTAACCAGGCGTCTGTTAACAAGATCGACCAACAAACCATGTGAACACAAAAAATCAGCACCTAACATGTTGAAATTGACTGCCGCTATGACGAAAGTCCATTCAAATGTACGGCCGTGGAAAGAGAGAGACAGGGTCTTCTCCCCGAAGGTCTTAATCGCCGAGCCGTTCGCTGCTGACGCCACAGGGCCACTGGAAGGCGCCAGCCGGTCAGCGTAGGAAGGTGTGATGAAACTCAGCTGGGAGCCTGTGTCCACGAGGAAGTGCCTCCCCGATCGCGCGTCCCTCTGGTAGAGCAGCTTGTTCTCTTCACCGAGAGCCGCAGCTGCTACCGACTCCCGGTCTTGGCGTTTCCCAAGTGCTTGAACTGGCACGGTGGAATGCACTTGCATGCCCTCTTGGCGAAACGGCGATGGTAAAAGCAAAGGACGTCGTCCGCTCCACATCTCCTGGCCTCCGCCGCTGCTGTCGTCGGTGAGTCTAGTGCTGCAGCCTCTGGCCCCCTGCCATCTCCGGATGTTGCGCCCAGCTCCGCTGCTGCGGTCGTGGCCGTGTGTCGTCTATGGGCGTCGACGAGTCGCTGCCCCTCCTGGCCCAGCTCGTGGTAGTCTCGGTGGGCCAGCAGCTGTGAACTGGCCAGGGTAACTCTCACCGCTGACAGTAGTGTCCTGAGGAAAAGGTGGGCGAAGATAAAACCATCACCTCTCTCAAACTCAGCATCTTCGCCATCAGGTCTGCAGGTCTGTCGACCTCGTCCTCAGTCAACGCCAGGAGCTTCTCTGCTCACTCTCCCAGCGAGGGGGTGAAAAAACGAATGAGAGCAGCCTTCAATGTGCCATACTTGTTGTCGTCTGGCGGGTGGTTAATCAGGCTCTCTACTCGCTGGGCTGTGTGGCTGTCCAGCTTTGCAACCACATGGTAGAATTTCGTGGCGTCTGCCAAAACCCTCCGAAGATGGAACTGTGCCTCAACTGCGTTAAACCAGGAGTGCGGGCTATGCTGCCAGAAATCAGGTAGCTGGACTGTGGTAGCTGCATTAGCCTGGCTGGCTCCTGATGAGTCCGGTGCAGGAGAATCGTCACCGGCCATAATACGTCTTAAGGTCACCAGTGTGGAGATGTGTGGAAAGGATGAGGCTGAGTTATTTCTCAAGTTCCATTTTATTCTCGACACACTCTCCAACATACAAATCAGAAAGAGGCAGAACCCCCAAACTCTGCCAGTTTTATACCCTTGACATCAAAGCAAAAATTCCATTGTCTTTAAATCCCAAACACAATGCAGCCCCTCTGCAGTTCCTAACTCTTCCACCCAAACCCCGGTGGTCAGGAAATCCTTCATGTCCATCTCTTTGCATATCCAAAGGTCAACACTCACATCCTCCTCATCTCCCTAGGAGGTCTAGATCTTTTGTTCCTCTTCAGACGTGAAGCCAAAGTAAGCCCACAGGAATATACAAGAGAGCATATGAACAGTCATATACATGTGAGCCCGTGCAACTACATATGTGCACCACAAATTCAACATTTTATACACTCATTGGATATTACAAGACACCAACCTGGTGGTTATTATGAGGTACACCAGTATAATCCATAAAAAAGGGAAAAAAATCATTCTGCTTCAAGCCACTGGTAAAGTGGCCTCTGTACTTGATAACAATAGTGAATTTAGTTTTAGTTTTTTGGACTTGTTACAAGGTTTGCATCAAGATAACCTCAACATTTTCGGACAAAAGCTTACAAAATGTTAATAAGGCCAAACTATTTTGTGGCAGTTTGTGTAGTGTGTTCTTAGACCATTTTTTCTATATCCAGAAAATGACTTACCAAATGTCTCAGAAATATTTGCTCCAATAATATCTGAAGAAAGCACAACCTTAGTTCTCTCATCCAAGTTTCTCAGAAATTACACATGAGAAAAGCCAGTGTTGGTTTATCAAGATTATTAGGGTTGGATGATTTGAGAAAAAATGTGACTGCGATTATGGCTGCAAATATTGTGGTTTGTGATGCTATGTTGGTTAATTATATTTCAGTGTTTTTTAAACTGATTTTTTTATGAATTCACTTGATTTGTTATCAAGGAAAATGGAGAGTAAAATGATCATTATGAAATGTTTATTTCTCCTCTCAAATACGCCGGCGTAGCTCTAATCCACCGATCACCTCCGCCGAACGGTGATCGGCCACCGATCGGCGGAGGTGATCGGTGGATTAGAGCTACGCCGGCGGAGTGCGACATAACTGGTGGTGACGGGGCCCAGCAGAGGAGCCACCCAGCCAGACGGCGACGAGTGGCTGTGATCGGTGGATTCCGGCTGCGCCGGCGGTGTGCGACATAACTGGCCAGGTAGACGGAGGCAGGCGCCGGCGATAGCCTAGCCGGATTCTCTGTTTATTTCTATCCACAGGTCAGTAAAATGCCACCCAAAAAAGAGGAAATGGAAGAAATTAAAAAACCTCTGAACTTTGTGTTAGAAGAATTGGCCAAAATGACTAACCAACAGGCCAAAATAATAAACCTAATAGAAGAGGTACAAGCTCTACATTCAATAATAAAAGAAAAAGACAAAAAAATTATGGACCTGGAGCAACACGGGCGTCTTTTGGAGCAACGCGTCGAGGATCTTGAACAAGGTTCTCGCATTGATGACCTAGTTATAAGTGGACTAGACATCAGATATCAGTCCTACGCCCATGCCGCAACAGGACTGAGTGGTGAACATGCTTCCATAAGTGAATCAATGTCCCTAGAAAACCAAGTGCTTCAGTTCCTTAATGATAAAGACATTAAGGTAGAAGCCAATGCGATCTCAGCCTGTTATGCTTTACCGAAGAAAGATAACAAAACAAAGAAATCAATTGTGATGCGCTTTGTGAACAGGAGGGTGAAAAATGACATACTGAGGCAGGCCAAAAAACTAAAGGAAACTCAAGTTTACCTAAATGAACACCTGACAAAAAAAAACGCTGAATTAGCACGGCAGGCACGGATGCTAAAAAAACAAAATAAGATACAGTCAACCTGGACAAGAAATTGTAGAATTTGGATTAAACTAAATGGAACACCTGAGCAAGCAAAAAGTATAATGATCAGAGATGCTACTGACTTAGATAAATACAAATGAACACTGACTATGAAACACAGAGTGAGGAAACTCAAACTCTAAAAATATGCCACTATGCTGAACATAAACCACAAGAGATGGAGAATGATATTGATCCTGATAACCCCTTTTTCAATAATATTCATAACCACTGTGAATATTACACTGAAAAGCAATTCAAAAGTCAAGTGCAATTAGATGGTAAACTGTCAATAATACACTTCAATAGCAGAAGTCTTAAGAAAAACTTCTCACAGATTCAGGACTATTTAAAACAGCTAAACAGAAAATTCACAGCTATTGCAGTCTCGGAAACCTGGCTTAATGAAGACCAGGCTCCCCTGATGGCAATAGAGGGATATCAGATGTTTAACATTAACAGATCTCAAAAAAAGGGTGGTGGTGTTGCACTGTATATTGATGACCTATATAGATGTAAGCTTGTAAATGAAATGTCCTCAGCACTACCAGGGATTTTGGAATGTGTTACTGTTGAGATTGACCTAGACAAAACAAAAAATCTAATCATAAGCTGCATATACAGAACGCCGGGAACTTGCATTGAGACATTCAGAGATAAATTAGTCGAGCTGTACAATAATATTACTAGTAAGAAAATGGTAGCAATTTGTGGAGATTTCAATATTGACCTACTTAATCCACATCAACAAAATGTAGTTACAGAGTTCATGAACTCTATGCACAGCATGAGTCTATATCCCACAATAACACATCCCAGTAGAATCACAGTTCACTCTGCTACACTTATTGACAACCTGTTTGTCAATGTTCTCGATAAGAAAATAGAAAGTGGATTATTGATAAATGATATAAGCGACCACTTGCCAATCTTTGCACTTATCCATGGCCACACGGGGCCCAACCCAGAAAAAATCTCAAAATCGTTCAGACACAAATCACCAAACGCAATCAGTTCTTTTAAAGAGGACTTGCTGAAGCAAGACTGGACAGAAGTCTATGTATCAGATGTAAATGAAGCCTATGACACATTTATAAACATTGTAACCACTCTTTATGAAAAAAACTGCCCATTAGTTAAAAAAAAGCTTAAACACAAATTTGCTGACAAACCATGGTTAACCAAAGGACTACAAAAGGCGTGTAAAAAGAAAAATTTATTATATAAAGCTTTCATAAAGAAAAGGACAAAAGAAGCAGAGCAACAGTATAAAACATACAAAAATAAGTTAACATATATAATAAGATGCAGTAAAAGAGACTATTACAGTAAAGAACTGGAAAAAAACAAAGACAATATTAAAAATACATGGACAATAATCAACAGTATCCTTGGAAATAAAAGCAGAAATACTAGCTACCCAACTAATATTCCAAAAAATAATAAATCGACTCCGAATGTGAATATAGCTTCACCTGCAGATGAATTTAATAATTTTTTTGTTAACATTGGACCTAAACTGGCCCGAGAAATACCCACTACGGCGCCTACAGGTGATACAATATGCAATAACACTGCTGTAAAAGACACCATCTTCATAAAGAACACAGACGAAAGAGAGGTCATTGAAATTGTTAAATCGTTCAAAAGTAAAACATCTACTGACTGCGATGGTATTGACATGCTACTAGTCAAAACTGTTATCGAATGCATAGTGAAACCACTGACGTATATCTGTAACCTGTCTCTCCAATCAGGTATATTTCCCAATGCAATGAAAATAGCTAAAGTAATTCCGATTTACAAGACAGGCGACAGAGAGGAACTCTCAAACTATAGACCAATTTCACTATTACCGCAATTTTCCAAGATACTTGAAAAAATATTCTATGAGAGAATTGACAACTTCATACTGAAGAATGATTTATTGTGTGAGCAGCAATATGGGTTCAGACACAAAAGGACAACAGCATATGCCTTAATGGAATTTACAGAAAAAATATCAACAGCCATTGAAAATAAAGAGTATTCAGTTGGAGTATTCCTGGATCTTAAAAAAGCATTTGATACAGTAGATCACAATCTATTATTAAAGAAACTACAAAATTGTGGTATTAGAGGGGTAGCACTGTCCTGGTTAAGTAGTTACTTAAAGAATAGATATCAGTTTGCATGTGTTAACAGCAAAAACTCAGAGTTACTGAAGGTCACCTGTGGAGTCCCACAGGGTTCAGTTTTGGGACCATTATTATTCAATATATATAAATGATATATGTAAAGTTTCAGAAAAAATGGACTTAATATTGTTTGCTGATGACACTAATCTGCTATGCAGTGGAAACAATTTGGAACAACTTCTGGATACACTCGGAAAGGAATTAGGAAAGCTGAAACTGTGGTTTGATTCAAACAAATTAACGCTCAATTTAAGTAAGACAAAATTTATAGTCTTTAACAACCATCACAACTACCCAGTACCCAAACTCAGTGTAAATGGTGTAGAGATTGAAAGGGTATCCGAAACTAAATTCCTTGGAGTAATAATTGATAACAAACTGTGTTGGAAGCCACATATTAATTATATAAAAGGTAAAGTATCCAAATCAATTGCAATATTACACAGAGTGAAAAATTTGCTGAATCAACCCACACTATACACCTTGTACCATTCATTAATACTCCCATACATGACATATTGTAATGAAGTATGGGGAAATACATATAAAACAAACATATATCCACTCTTTATGCTTCAAAAGAGAGCTATTAGAATAATCAACAAAGCAGCTTACAGGGAACCAACAAACCCACTTTTTCTTAAACAAAAAACTCTCAAGTTGAAAGATCTGATTGACTTTAAAACCGCAATAATAATGTTCAAAGTGAAGAATCTATCACTGCCCGCAAATATCCAAAAGTTGTTCCAAACAAGGGAGAAACGATATCACTTCAGAGGAACATGTATATTTCAAAAGCCTACAGTGAGAACAACCACCAAGCAACACTGTATTTCAGCGCAAGGAGTCAGATTATGGAACGATTTTGGACCTGAATTAAAATCATGTACAAAGCTTGGACAATTTAAACAAAAACTAAAGGAAGAAATACTCCAAACATATTCACAAGACGACATGTAAACTCACATAAGGATTGACATTTCCAGCCTGTGTTGTGTTGTAGCTTAGTTTTTCTTTTTTTCTCTGTGACACTATGTCTTAGATTTGTTTTTGAATAGTAACCGCTTAACTTAGACTAGCTCAGTTTTCTTTTTCTCTCAGTCACATTTTGTCTTAGCCTTGTTTTAAATTGTAATCGCTCTTGTCTTGTTTTCTCTTTTTTCTCCTTTGAATTCTTGGATGGAATATGGGTAGGCAATATAAGCTGCGGCTTCAGCCATCACCCATTTCGGATAACTCACGTGGAATTGTATAGTAGAAGGAGTCTTTGTCTAATTTGACCTTGTTGTTATATTATACAGTTTCTTTTAACCTGTAATGTACTATCCGAAATAAATAAAATTCATTCATTCATTCATTCATTCAATATTAAGTTGAAAAAAAAACTAGAAACATGTTTGTACAGTAGTGTTTATAAAAAAATTATATTGATTAAATTGAAATCGTAGCATTATGTGTGACTGTAACTGCAGAGACTGGCAATACAATTGTGATTCAATTAATTGTGCATCTGTAAAGCTTATCAGTTCAACGAAAAGATTCTCTAGATTTCTGGTTGACAGATTTTGACTGAAATTAAACTTACCGGGTTAGTATGTAAAGGAATTCATTGGTGTAAGGATAGTTATCTTTTTTACTGTAAATTATCTCCTTACTATTTATTACAAATTAATTCCTCCTTCTCCTTCATACTACAGCACAGAGTCAACAGGAAGTTTCACTTGCTCTCCCACAAATGTGATTACTGGGAGCCTTAAAGCAGCACCATGTAATGTTCTTGTTCTTGTTTCAGGTAGGAACACTTAAAAGACTACAACTACATCAACTACAACCTCAGTTGCAACAGCCAGTCAGGGTTCTTAGTTGGTGGCTAAAGTTGTGTCCTGTGATTGGCTGTTGGGACTCAGGTAATAGTCGCCATAGTTGTAGCCCTTCCAGCGCTCCTACCAAGAACAGAGCTGTTGCAGGCAATGTGGGCCCACTCAGGCAATGGGGAAGTGACATTCACCCAGTTAAAGGTTGATACACCATCAAAATTAGTTTGGAAACATTATTTTGAAGTGCAAAGCTTACATAGCGTTGCTTTAACAACTCATCCAAATCAAAGTAATGCATGTTATTGAAGTAAATTATAAGAACATCATTATCAAGGATTCAAAGGCTTTATTATCATGTGCACAGTTAAGAAATGCTACATTTTCTGAGCAATGAAATTCTTACTTTGCTCTCCAAATGAATGCCAGGGTAAAGGTACCGAAACAACAATTCTAAAAGGTCATGACACACTAACACAGTAACTCAATCCTAATACTAATGGATGCTAATAACACACACACCAACACACAGTTAGGCAGTAGAGGAATGAAATTGAAAATTCACTGGATGACTAAAGTGATAGTAGTATACTGATATCAGAGATGATGTGAACCTGAGATGGCATGAACCTATGTACAGTGTGCAAATGAGCATTGTGCAACGAGCAGTGTATAATTACAAATTACAAATTATTTCTGTAACGGTAGTACCAGTAAACTGTGCGCGGTAAGTAGCAGCAGAGATGATAATTAGCAGCAGAGATGATATGGACATCAGATGGGAGAGACTACATCTACTGTACAGGTGAGAAGTATGCAAATTTAGCAACCGGTGTGTGAGTTCCTATATGCAAAGCTGTGTTACGAAGTTTTGGGAGTTGCTATCTGTTCAGGAGTCTTGATGGCAGTGGGAAAGAAGGAGTTCTTCAGTCTGGTTGTCCTGCATTTCATACTTCTTTCTGTACCTCCGGCCTGAGGGTAGAAGTGTGAATAGTCCGTGTTGGGGGTGGGTAGGGTCCTGGAGGATGGAGGCAGCGCTCCTTTGAACTCTGCGGTGATAGATGCTCTGTAGAGAGGGGAGTGGAGTCCTGATGATCTTCTCCGCTGTCTTCACCACTCTCTGCAAGCGTTTGCAGTCCAGGGCAGTGGTGCTGCCGTACCACGCAGTGATGCATTTGGTCAGGATGCTCTTGATGATGCAACTGTAGAAATTGTTGAGGATCCCGGAAGACATGCCAAACTTCTTCAGCCTCCTCAGAAAGTACAGTTGCTGTTGAGCTCTCTTGACCAGCTCTGTGGTGTTGTGTGTCCATTTAAGGTCCTCGCTGATGTGGATGCCCAGGTATTTAAAGATGCTCACCCTCTCCACCTCAAGTTTCCGGATGAACAGGGGCCGATAGGGTCTCCTCCTCCCTTTCCTCATGTCCACTATCATCTCCTTTGTCTTGTCCGTGTTGAGGGTGAGGTTGTTGTCCTCACACCATGACAGGAGGGAGGTGGCAGGGGTATCTGCTCAACTTCCTCTTTTCCTGTCTTCACCATTTGTGAGATTATGTAATAAATTTCCAAAAGCAAAAGTCTGTTCCTCATTAAAATTCCTCAAGAAATGCTTAAATGACAATCTAGAAGTTTTTAATCAATTTTCATTTTGTATTTTTGTTATTATTTAATTAATGAAATGTATTGTAGCGAACTCAATATGAGCACCCTACTTGGCTTGCCAAGTGGGTTGACCCTATTGGCGACACAGGTAGGGTGCGGGACTCCGGAGCAGGAGGCGTGAGTTCGAATCTCCCGGTGGGACGTCGCCATGTCGAGCAGCACGTTACAGTATCATTGTCATTATCAAGGTTATAAAGTCAATATATGCCATATAAGCCCATATACACCACATTCCAAATTATTATGCAAATGATATTTGTCTCAAATTTCCCTAATAGTCGATGCAAATGACAGTCAGTATAATTTTCAAGTCATCAACTGTTAGAGCATAATTCAAATTTTATTGAACAAACCTCCCAATGATAACTATTTTTTTTGCAAAAATAAATAAACTTAAAATGCACTGTTCCAAATTATTATGCACAACAGTTTCAAAGCATTTTATTGGTTGTAAAGAACTGAAAATGGACATTTATTGAATTTGCAGCATTAGGAGGTCATATTTACTGAAATCAAAAGCTATTTCAATCAACAACATCTCAACAGGCCAAGTTACATGTTAACATAGGACCCCTTCTTTGATATAACCTTCACAATTCTTGCATCCATTGAACTTGTGAGTTTTTGGAGAGTTTCTGCTTGAATTTCTGCAAAATGTCAGAATAGTCTCCCACAGCTGCTGTTTTGATGTGAACTGCCTCCCACCCTCATAGATCTTTTGCTTGAGGATGCTCCAAAGGTTCTCAATAGGGTTGAGGTCAGGGGAGGATGGGGGCCACACCATGAGTTTCTCTCCTTTCATGCCTATAGTAGCCAATGACACAGAGGCATTCTTGGCAGCATGAGAGGGTGCATTGTCTTGCATGAAGATAATTTTGCTACGGAAGGCACGGTTCTTCTTTTTGTACCATAGAAGAAAGTGGTCAGTCAGAAACTCTATATACTTGGCTGAGGTCATTTTCACACCTTCAGGGACCCTTAAGGGGGATACCAGCTCTCTCCCCATGACTCTGTCACCTCCTTGCTGATGTTGCAGCCTTGTTGGGACATGGTGGCCATCCACCAACCATCCACTACTCCATCCATCTGGACCGTCCAGAGTTGTACGGCACTGATCAGTAAACAAGACTGTGTGAAAATTAGTCTTCATGTATTTCTGGGCCCGCTGCAACCGTTTCTGCTTGTGAGCATTGGTCAGGGGTAGCTGAATAGTAGGTTTATGCACAACTGCAAGCCTCTGGAGGATCCTACACCTTGAGGTTCATGGGACTCCAGAGGCACCAGCAGTTTCAAATACCTGTTTGCTGCTTTGTAATGGCATTTTAGCAACTGCTCTCTTAATCTGACAAATTTGTCTGGCAAAAACTTTCCTCATTATGCTTTTATCTGCACGAACCCTTCTGTGTTCTGAATCAGTCATAAATTTCTTCACAGTACAATGATCACACTTAAGTTTTTGTAAAATATCTAATGTTTTCATACCATGTCCAAGGCATTACACTATTTGATGCTTTTCAGCAGCAGAGAGATCCTTTTTCTTTCCTATATTACTTGAAACCTGTGGCATCTTTAATGATGTGGAACATCCTTCTTAAGTAGTTTTTCTTTAATTGGGCTCACCTGGCAAACTAATTATGACAGGTGTCTGAGATTGATATCAGCGATCCAAAGAGCCCTGAGACACAATACCATCCATGAGTTTAATTGAAAAACAAAAAAATTGAATGTTTATGATGCTAAAATCATATATGCATAATAATTTGGAATGTGGTGTACAATACCTAAATGCATGTAATTAAGCACACTTTAAAATGATTATACTGTATTATTAAAGGGAAGCTTCAAAAATTATGAAACAAAGCAGAAAAAAATGTGCCTAAATGTCTTTAAAATCTAGATTATGTAAAAAAAAAAACACAAATGCACAATCCAAAAACAATGAAACAATGCTATGACAACAAAATAACAGACTACAGTAGGAATACAAGCTATTGTTGGGTGTAAGTGTGGAATACTTATATATCACCATACGCGTCATGGACGTGGAGACGCACGCATGATGTGACGTCATCATGCCGTGACTATATTAGGGGAATAACGGTGGGAGACGCTCTCTTTGGCGCTCCACCTTCAACCTGCTACACCACACTCCCTAGCTTGTTATTAGCTTGTTGTGTAGCTGTTCCACATGTTGGCTAGCAGTTCATTAAAGCTAACCCTCAACACAGACAATGTGTCTGCTGGTCAAATTCCCCAGACACAACATTGGTGACGAGGAGAAAAATTGGTCTTCTGGAGAAAAATACGACGTTTTCCTGAAGAATGGAAGCGTGTCTGGCACCCCTACCACTGTTCCTCACAATGCCAGGTAAGCCACCCATCCCGTGGCCTTGCTGGTTTGAATCTTTAGAAACGTACGTGTCAGCTATGGATCTTGCGAAGGTTAGCAAGCTTCGTCTGCGTACTCTATTGATTCATAGCCTGGGCAACGAGGGACAGTGTGTGTTTAGAATGTTGGGACCTGTGAATACGTACAACAAATGTGTCGCCCTGCTAGCCGGACATTTTGCGATGCCAGAGAGTATGCTGGCAAGGAGAATTAGGTTCCGCCAATGCTGACAGGAAGAGGGAGAGATGACTCAGCAATATGTCACCAACCTCGGCTGTCTGGTGAGTACATGCAGGTTTGAGCAGTTAGAAGATGAGATGGTGCGGGACCAGCTAGTGGAGCACATCAACAACCCGAGGCTACGGGAGAAGCTGTTAATGGTGCCGAATGATCTGCCGCTGGTAAAGACAGTGGAGCTAGCGTTCCAGTTGGAGGTCGCCACCCAGCTAACACCACAGCTAGAAGCTTCACAGCAACAAACCCCGCTAGCTCAGGCAGTTAGCCCAGCAGAAGAGCCTGTTGACACCGCAACCTTTTCAGAGGACACCAAGGTGAACACCATGGGACAACAGGACATCATGGGACACCAAACGTGTGGTAACTGTGGTTCCTCTGCACACAGAACACACGTGCGCAACTGCCCAGCCAGGGGGCAGCGATGCCAGCATAACCAAGCTTAACCATTTTGCCAAAGTATGCCGTTCAACATGGTCAATGACAAGCTCACCACCCAGCTCAATTGGACTGCCTTTAACAACAACCGTTCATTCAGTGGACTGTAGTAATTTGGCGTACAAGTGGTGCACGGTGAAGCTCGTGCCACAGCGGGCGGCTGTGGCGCAGGTGTAGTGTGGCTGACTACTGATCGGAAGGTGAGGGGTTCGATTCCCGCTCTGTCTGCAGTCCACATGTCAAAGTTTCCTTGAGCAAGACACTGAACCCCCAGTTGCTCCTGGTGGGTCAGGCCAGTGCCTGTGTATGGCAGCACCGCTGCCATCAGTGTGTGAATGTGTGCATGAATGGGTGGATAGCAGGATCTGTAAAGTGCTTTGGTCATCCAGAGATGAGTAAAATGCACTATATAAGTGAACACCATTTACCATTACTACTGCCTTAATAATGCTAACAAGTCTTTACAGATAGCAGTGGCCAATATTAAAATGTCAGTATTTTTGGCCCACATTTCCCGTGAGCTCTTATGAAGTACTAGCATTGATGCTCGTTGAATATTGCATGCAGTGTTTAATGATGGTGGTACTACAATAGCAATAGTAAGCAAGTTTTGTCCACATACATTGACATACACCAGTGATACAATGCAGTTGGTATGCATTAAGTAGGATGACACAGAAAGAGCAATAACAAGGTTATCATATAGAAACTTGCTGCACAAATGAACATTTTAGACATCTGCTGAGATGTTAAGTGGCTAATTTGTACTTACTCACTTCAGTCATTCCTATTTTTTTATTTAAGTTTTTGTAAAGGGTATACAGGTCGTTACAGCAATGCATTGTTTACATTTTCATCACATGTTCCCTTATTTTCTGATATCTGACAACATTGGAAGATTAATTCTTACAACACCCCTTTTTTTTTTTTTTTAAAGAGAAAGAAAAAGTGAAATTAAAGAGAAAAAAACAAAAAACAAAAAAACCAAACAAACCAGCAAAAAACAAACAAAAAGAAAAAGTAAGTAAATAAAGATAAAAGAGCATCTGAGTAGCGTTGGAACAAAGAGCGGAACCATTATTGAAATGGTATTTGTCAAAGATTAGATCTAATGGAAGACACATATGCGATCCAGGGTTGCCAAAAGTTCATGAACCCATCCATGTCCTGTCTCAGTGCGAATGTCAACTTTTCCATCGAGTAAATGTCTTGGATCACGTTAGTCCAATCTTCGGGTGTAGGACAGTCCTTCAACATCCATTTTTTAGTTAGAGCTTTTTTGCTTGCCAATATTAAAACATTGAATAAGTATTTTTCTCCTCGTCTTTCCAGTGAGTCCGGTAGTAAACCCAAATACAAAGTTACAAAAGAAAAGGGAACTGTTATTTTGAATATTTTCCCCAATATTGTCTGTACATTGGTCCAATATTGGTGGATAACTGGGCATGACCAAAACACATGAAAATGATTTGCAGTCTTTTCACCACACAAGCGCCAACAGTTCAATCCCTTATGGGTAAATTTGTTTTGTGCAGGTGTTCTGAAAAATCTTACCAAGTTTTTCCATCCAAATTCTCTCCACTGCAGGGATGAGGTACTTTTCCATTGCTGTTTATTTAGCTTTTCCCATATTTCCAGTTGTAAAGTGAAATTCCCCTCTTTTTCCCATCTCTCTTTTATATAAGATGTGTTGTCTCCTTTTAAGTCTTGAAGACCTTGGTATATTTTAGAAATGTATCTGATCCCTGGGATCCCTTTATATGCCATTAAGAAGACCTTCAGAACACCTGACTGGGCCCTTTCCAAAACCTCCTTTTTAAGTATATTGTTTATGTGGTGTCTAAGCTGGAAGAACCTGTAAAGGTCTTGATTTATTAGGCCTTGTTTTTTCAAATCTTCAAAACTTCTTAAGATTTGCCCTTTAAAAAAATCGTAATATTTTATCAGCCCTTTCTCCTTCCACTTTTTAAATCTGGTGTCTGTTTTATTAGGAGTAAAGTCCTGATCATAGGCAATCCATTGCAGAAGTCGATAGGGCTCTTTAGTTTGATTCTCTCTGACTATCTTAAACCAAATTTTTAGCGGGGTCTCTATCCACGGGTTAGTGTTATTCAAAAGCTTAGGTAAGGCATTGTTCCCTATTATCGCCTGTAGGGGGATGTCACTTGTTATTTGGCATTCGATCTCCTTCCATTGTGCAGTGTAGACTGGGTTACATATCTCTACTAAAGTTTTAATTTGTGCGGCTTTAAAGTAGTCCCTGATATTTGGCAGCGCGAGCCCACCTTTGTCTTTGTTTAGCTGTAGGGTTCTATATCTGATTCTAGGTCTCTTGCCCTGCCATATGAATCTTGAGATCCTTCTGTCCAGCTCCTGCCATGTTTTTTTGGGAGGTTCTACCGGTATTGTTTGGAAAAGGTATAGAAGACGTGGAAGTATATTCATTTTGACTGCTTCAATTCTTTGTGCAGTACCCAAGAATGGTATCATATTCCATCTTGCTAGGTCAGATTTTATTTTTGTCACCAGTGGATCATAGTTTAGTGATATAATTTTGTTGAGTTGTTTCGGGATATTGACCCCCAGATATTTCATAGATTCCGACTCCCAGTTAGTTTTGAGTTCGCTTAGTGAATAATGATTTGGGTCATAGTTGAATGTTAAAACTTGGGTTTTATGCATGTTTAATTTGTACCCCGATAAATCTCCATACTCTGAAAAAACTGAGGTTAGTTCTGGTAAAGAAGTGTCCGGCTGCCCTAGGTATATTAAAATGTCATCAGCAAAGAGTGCTATTTTATGTTCCTTCTGACCAAGTGTAATACCTTGAATTTTTTGGTTTTGTCTTATCCATTGGCTCAGAGGTTCTATGAAGATTGCAAAGAGCAGTGGAGACAGGGGGCAGCCCTGACGACATCCTCTTTCCAGTTCAAAAGATGATGATAAATTACCGTTAATCCTTATTTTAGCTGTTAGTTTTTTATATAATGCCTGTATAGTTCTAATGAAGTTGTTATGAAAATTGAAACTGGATAAGATTCTATATAGAAAAGACCAGTCAACCGAATCGAATGCTTTTTCAGCATCTAATCCCAATATGACTGCATTTAAGTTATATTTTTTTATATGATGAATTATGTGTAAAGTGCGTCGAATGTTGTCTTGTGTCTGTCTTTGTCTTATAAAACCTGTTTGGTCTAAATGAATTAGGTCTGTCAGTATATTTTCTAACCTTTTGGCAAGGATAATGGTAAAAAGCTTATAGTCCTGATTTAGTACACTGATTGGTCTGTAGTTGGAGCACTCTAGTTTATCCTTTTCAGGTTTAGGTATAACTGCAATGACCCCTTCTCTCCAGGAGGGGGGGATTTCCCCTGTGTGGAGGACATAATTAAATGTTTTCAGGAGGAGAGGAGATAGTTGCTGTTTAAAGGTTTTGTACCACTCTGCTGTATAGCCATCAGCTCCTGGGGATTTGTTAGCTTTAAGTTTCATAATTGCTTTTTCCAATTCTTTAGGATGTATTTCTGACAGTAGTGTTTTATTTTGTGACTCCGTAAGTTGGGGAAGGTTTAATGTGTTTAGGAATGCCTCGGATGCGTTTTTATGTTTTTTGTGGGAGTATAAGTTCTTATAGTAATTCTCGAAGCTTTTAAGGATATCCTGAATTCTGAATTTTATTTCCTTTGATACTGGGTCTCTGATTTTGTAGATTGCTCTTTCTGTTTGATGTTTCCTCAATTTATAGGCTAGCAATTTTGCCGATTTACTGCCTGCTTCATAGTATTTTTGTTTCAAAAATGTAAGTTTCTTCTGGATTTCTATTGTGTAGATCTCATTTGGTTTTTAATTTCCTTAATCTTGAGCGAGTCAGTAGAATGAGTGTTGCCTTTGTGTTCTTTTTCTAGGTTCCTAAGTTCTGACTCTAATGTGGATAGTTTTTCTTGTCTTAGTTTCTTTTGGGTTGCCAGTTTTGCAATAATCTTTCCTCTTATTACAGCTTTGCATGCATCCCACAGTATTAAAGGGGATACTTCTCCATTATCGTTATCTTCCAAATATCTGAGAATATCTGATTCCAATTCATCTTTCAATGGTCCTTTCAGGACATTTGAATTTAACCTCCAAGAAAATGTATTATTTGTGTATTTTTGGATATTTAAGTCCATGTAGATCGGACTGTGGTCAGAGAGATCCATCAGTCCTATTTTACATGTTTTTACTCTTCCAATGTCTCTATTAAACATAAAAAAATAGTCAATCCTTGAGTAAGATGAATGTGGAGTTGAGTAAAATGTATAGTCTTTTACACTGGGGTTGAGTTCCCTCCACACGTCACTGATTCCCATTTCTTTTAGTAGCATCCGAGTCTTCCTGTTTTGGGTGTTATTTTGATGTGGAGAATTACCAGAAGCATCCCAGTATGGATTCAGTCTAAGATTGAAGTCCCCACCACATATCACTAAACCTTGAGCTTTAGTTATCATTAGGTCGAATACATTTTTATAAAATTTCCAGTTAGCCCCTGGGGGAGCATACACATTCAGCAGGGTGATATCTTCTCCCTCTAGCCGCCCAGTTACCAAACTGTATCTCCCTTCTTTATCTTTGTGTTCTGATTTTTTTTCAAATGTAATTTTGGTAGATATCAATGTCGCTACTCCCCTCCTCCTCCCTGACTTATATGAAGATGAAGAGATCATTTTAAACCCTTGTCTACTGAGTTTATTGTGTTCCACGTCTGTTAGGTGGGTTTCTTGTAAAAATATTATTCCTGCTTTGTTTTTTTTCATTTTGCCTAGAATCTTGGATCTTTTAACTGGATTCAGGATTCCTTTTACATTATATGAAATTATTTTGGTTACACCCTGTTTCTCCATTGTGTTGTTTTGTTTAGTATAACTGTGTGGTGGCCCTCATCTGTGCTACTCAGAAACTGAAAGAACATTAAAAACAAGAAAAACATTAAGAACATAGTGTATAAAACTTTAAAACAAAAAGCTGTCAGAAGAACTTCCTGAGCTGAGGTCTTTTTAAAGACCCTGGAAGAGCCTTGATGGAGTGAAGGCCCTGAGGGAAATTCCTCAAACTCTGTTACGTGTTGAGGGCCCTCTCTTACACTTGTAAGCTGCCCCATGCTTTTAACGTGAGTTTCAGAACCCAATCCAAACTTGTAATGATTTTTTTTTTTTTCCTTTTATGCCTAAACCCTGTGAAATTGTGTGCACCCTCCCACCCCCATCACATCAAACATTCACGCAAAAACAGTATTTGTTAGTATGAGGAGAACATGTGGATTATTGTCACATTTCTATTTTAACAAGTTTTTTTTTTTTTTTTTTTTATTACAAAGACTTATTTGTTTCAAATATTATGACTGTTCCATGAAATGTTTTACCACATGCTGAATACGCATCTCCTTTAATGTTTGTTACCTTGTATGAGGGGGGTTGGATGTGCGGATTGATTCAAGAGAGAAAAAAAAAAAAAAAGGTCGCTATTCCAACCTGAAAACGGATAGTTTATCCGCGATGCTCTGGCGCTGGGTTTCCCGCTGCTGGTCCGTGGATTTTGAAGGTCTTTGTGTTGTCCATGTTTGCGCTTTGATCTTCTCACTCGGGTCTGCTGCGGGTTTAAATACCGTTACCGGGAGGCCTCTTTTCGCCATGTCAGCTGTTGCTTCTTCCGCCGAATTATAGAGACACGTTTCATCGCCGTAGAAGACCCTTAACTTCGCAGGAAATGGAGTCTGAAAGCGCAATTTCTTCTCTCTTAACACCTTTTTCGCGTCATTGTATTCCCTGCGCTTTTTAAGGACCTCCGGGGCGTAATCGTGTTCCACGTAGACTTTTCTCTCCTGGTGCATAAATCCTTTTTTCTGCCAGGCCAGTCTTACAACCTCTTGTTTTATTTTGAAATTGGAAAATCTTACCAACACCGAACGTGGGGGCGCTTCCGCCGCCGGCCTAGCGGCTAATGAACGATGTGCCTTTTCTATCTTCAAGTCGGTGGTTTGTGGAATATCCAATTTCTCTCTTAGTAAGGATTCCACGCATTCTGCCATTGAGTTAAAACTGTTTTCGGCTCCTTCTATCAGACCATGAATTCTTATGTTGTCTCTTCTTTGTCTTCCTTCTTGGTCGGTTAGCTTAGCCTCTATAGATGCTTGTCTTTTGCGTAGGTCCAGCACAGAATCTTCGAGCACTTTTATTCGATCCTCTGTTTCCAAGATTCGGTTCTCGGCCTGGTCCACTCTGCTGTTTGTCCTTTTCAATTCTTCTCTGAATTCCCGAAATTCGGCCGTAACTTCTCGGCGAAATCGTCGTAGTTCCTCAAATAGTGATTTCAGGCTAACCTTTTTGTTAGCTATCACCAGTTCCTCGTCTTCTGAACGGAGATCTTCCAGTTCAGATTCTCCGGCCGATACGTGTCCTGGCCTGGAGAATTTCAGTTTCTTCTGTTTTCCTTTAGACATGATGATTTTGTCTTTTGATTTTCACTCCTCCAAAAATCCGTTAAGTTTGATTTTCAAGGTGTTATCCTGGATTGGGTCTGAGAGCTTCAGTGTTAAGCTGCAGTCGCCATGGCGTCCAGACCGGAAGTCCCAGTCATTCCTATTTTAATCAGTTACCCTGCAGAATGGTCAGTGGAATCCTATGAAATCCTTTTTCTATTGTTGGATCAGTGATTTTATAATATTGTGTTCTGAGTTTTGGACACCAACGTTATGGAAAGGTCAAGTAAAAAAATAAAATAAAAAACTAAAGCTCGAAAATGTGGCATTTATAAATTATAGTACAACCCATCATAATAACAGTAGGTCAAAATTACCTAAAATGGCAACAAAAAATTGACAGTATGTTAGTATATATGCATGATATTCCCTTTGACAGCTGTTTTGGAAAAGCAGTTTGGACAGCCTATTATGGCATGCATATGGTCCTGTGAACACATGGAGCATAAGCTCCACTGAGAGTGGCTTCACTAAACATAGAGAGCCGAACCCTGCATTTACACTGACTCTGGATACAGTACGTTACAGCTGCGATCCAGCCTCCGCAGCATATAGTTCCCCATTCTCTTCAATTTTCTAATCCCACACCAGGTCCGGACCACTGCGGAACGAATCCGGCTCGTCAAATTTGGTTCGCTAATGTAACGCAAGGAGTCTATTTTTGATGGATGCCAGATACAATCCGCAAAGAAATGCCCGCAAAGAAATACCACGGCATCTTGCGGTATTTAATTGCCATTTGATCATTAAAAAGGATTTAAGGATCGTCTGTTATTTTTTGAGGTCTATTCCTCCACCAGTGTCAGAGAAGGTAAAAATCTGACTCAACATACAAACACTTCATAGAATTAAAATTACAAGGCTACTTATGTTTTACCTAAAGCCCAAAAATTCGGGTGGAGAACTGCTACATCACACTTCATTGTTGTCATCACATGATCGTGATCAGTTCATCTCGGCTACTCTTGGGTCTTTCTTGAGATCTCGTACTATTTTGTCATGACTAATAAAACTTGACAGCACACGTGCACGATGCCAAAACACAGGAGGAACCACACAGAGAGGCCCACTTGAGAGTTTTATTAAATATCAAAAACCAAAGCGCACAGCTGCAGAAACAGTCACTCACCAGAGGAATGGCCCTGTGGAGAGAAGACAAGAGCTGTGAGCAGAGGAATGGAGTAAGGAGAAATGGGTGAGCCAAATTGCCACTTACTTGGGAAATCCAGGCATGACCGGCAGGACCCAGCGGGGAATAGATGAACCAGTAGGGTAAGGGGGGAAGATGAGCTGATGGTGCCTGACCGGGTGGAGTAGGAGCTGAGGATGGTGAGATGTGGCAGAAGACGCGCACAGTCCAAGAGACACACCTACACGGTGGCAGCAACCTAAGGACGGAAGAGAAATAAGGTGAGACAGCTTGTTCACACTTATTGTTTAAATTTGCTTGCCTGTTTGCGGGCAGAATACCCAGATGAGCCAGCGCTGACTGCGCGGAGAGAGCCTCCTTAAGTACGCTGGCTGATGAGCGGGTGCAGGTGTGTCTTCTGCCTCAGGTGTCGTGATGAGTTAGTGAATGTGAGGCAGGACAGGAGGGGCATGCTCCCGCTGCCCATGACAGGGCCCCCCCCTCCCCCCCCCAGGAACGCCTCCTGGCGGTCCAGAGGGCTTCTCCGGGTGTGCACAATGATAGGCCTGGAGCATCTACTTGTCCAGCACTCGCGACAAGGGAGTCCAAGATCGTTCCTCCGGGCTGTAGCCCTCCCAGTCCACTAGATACTGTAGGCCCCAGCCCCGGCGGCGAACATCCAAAATCTGCCGTACAGTGTAGGCGGGATGGCCGTCGATGATTCAAGGAGTGGGAGGTGGCTTTGAGGGGGGGCAGAGAGGGCTGGCCGAGAGGGGCTTGATGTGACTGACGTGGAAGGTAGGGTTCACCCGTAGGGTCGGGGGCAGTTTCAACTGGACCGACGCGTCGTTAATCACCCGGGAGATGGTGTATGGACCAAGGAAGCGGGGGGACAGCTTCTTAGATTTCTCTTTTAGTGGAATCTGACTTGCTGCCAGCCAGACCTGCTGTCCAGCGACGTACTTGGGCGCCAGAACCCGCCTCCTGTCAGCAGCGTCCTGGGTGCGTTCCATGGTGCAGGCCAGCGCAGCCTGAGTAGACCTCCAGACGCATCGGCAGCGTCGAGCGTGGGCCCCTACGGATGGGACCGAGACCTCCCTGTCGGCCATAGGAAGGAGAGGCGGCGTGTACCCTAACGACGCCTCAAACGGGGTGAGTCTGGTCGCTGAGGCTACCGCAGAGTTCATAGAGTACTCCACCCAGATCAGATGTGTGCTCCACGACGAGGGATTATCGGCTGCTACTCCACCTGCCCATTGCTCTGCGGATGATTTCCTGAAGAAAGACTCACAGTGGTTCCAAGGGTCCGTCAAAAGGCCCTCCAGACCTGGGACGTAAATTGTGGACCCCGGTCAGACACAATGTCTATAGGGATGCCGTGGACCCGGATGACGTGAGGAGGACCGCTGTCTCCAAGGCCTATGGAAGTTTAGGGAGGGCCACCAGGTGGACCGCCTTGGAGCAGCAATCCATGATGGTCAGTATCACAGTCTTGCCATGGAAGGAGGGCAGTTTGGTCACGAAATCCACGGCGATATGGGACCACGGCTGACCAGGGAGAGGGAGAGGGTGGAGGAGACCCGATGGAGGGGTGGGGGGAGTCTGATTTCCCCCGGATGCAGGTCTGACAGGCCTTCACATATTCTTGCACGTCCCGCCACAGCATGGGCCACCAGAATGATCGCCGGACCAAGTCCACAGTTCGAGCGATGCCTGGATGGCACGCGAAGTGACTGATGTGACCCCACTGGATGACATCGCCGCCGAGGGTGGTCGGGACGTACAAGCGGTTCTGGGGGCATCCTACTGGCACAGGCTCCTGGGACTGGGCCTGACGGACCCTCTGCTTGATATCCCAAGTAAGGGCTCCAAGGACGCACAAAGGCGGTATGATGGTTTGGGGTGGGGTGGGGGGCTACCTCCCTGGAATCAAACTGGCGAGATAGCACGTCCTGTTTGGTGTTCCGGGGACCAGGCCGGTAAGTGATGGTAAAATTAAATCGCTGGAAAAATAGCGCCCAGCGAGCCTGCCTGGTGTTCAGTTGGCGGGCCGACCGCAAGTACTCAAGGTTCTTGTGGTCGGTCCACACAACGATGGGATGAATGTCCCCCTCTAACCAGTGCCTCCACTCCTCTAATGCCAACTTAATGGCCAGCAGCTCTCTGTCCCCTACGTCATAGTTACTCTCAGCCGGCATAAGCCGACGAGAGAAATATGCGCACGGGTGAAGCCTCTGATCGGAGGGCGTGTGCTGCGACAGCACAGTGCCAACCCCCGAATCAGACACATCCACCTCAAGGACGAACTGGAGCTGCGTGTTGACCTGGGCCAAGATAGGTGTTTCTGTGAACAGGCGCTTTAATTTGGCAAACGCCTGTTCAGCTGCCTCAGTCCACCGAAAGGGGACTTTAACGGAGGTCAGCTGCATCAAGGGCAGTGCCACCCCACTATAATTCTTGATGAACCTGCAGTAAAAGTTTGCAAACCCGAGGAAGCATTGAAGCTCCTTACGGGAGTGGGGAGTTGGCCAATCTAGCACTGCCCTCACCTTGGCCAGGTCAGCAATAAGCTCCCCCTCAGCCACGATGAAGCCCAAGAAATTGGTAGATGTTGTGGAGAACTCGCACTTCTCAGCCTTAACGTAAAGCTGGTTCTCAAGGAGCCGTTGTAAAATGGCTCTGACGTGGACTTCATGTTCCTCTGGTGAGTGGGCGAAAATAAGCATATCATCAAGGTAGACAAAGACGAATTGGTAAAGCATATTGCGGAGGATGTCATTTATTAACCGCTGGAAGACAGCGGGGTGTTAGTGATCCCGAATGGCATCACTAAGTACTCGAATTGCCCCAGTGTGTTTTAAAAGCCGTCTTCCATTCACCACCCTTGCGAATGCGGACCAGATGATACGCGTTCCTAAGGTCTAATTTGGTGAACACCCGTGAGCGCTGAAGAAGCTCGAATGCTGAATTGATCAAAGGCAAAGGGTACTTGTCTTTAATGGTAATAGCGTTGAGCTTCCAGTAGTCGATGCATGGGTGCAGCGAGCCATCCTTCTTCCCGACAAAGAAGAATCCAGCTCCGAGCGGAGCCAAAGATGGCCGAATAAGGCCGGCGTTCAGCGATTCCTTAATATACTGCTCTATCGCCTCCCTCTCCGGGCCAGAATTGCTATATAGCCAGCTGGGTGGTAGCCTTGCCCCCGGGATGAGGTCGATAGCACAATAATAAGAGCGGTGAGGTGGCAGTGACAACTCTCTTGATTTGCTCAGCAAAGACCTCAGCAAGATTGTGATATGCCCAGGGAATAAGGCTGAGGTCCGGCGGCTCAGCCGAGGACAGGGAGACAGACAAGAGATGGGGAACACTCCGCTGAACACATACAGTGGGCCAAAGAAAACAGGCTCCAGGAGGAGATGGTATTTTTGTCCCAGTTGATCATAGGGTTATGCCTGTGGAGCAACAGGTAACCAAGAACCACCGGGGAAGATGATATAGGGAGAACCAGGAATGACAGTTCCTCCCGGTGGTTCCCAGAAAGGATGATGGATATAGGCACCGTGCTGCGAGTGACCACCGCGACCTCACGGCCAGATATAGTTGTGATCCTCTGACCACGGGGCAATTTACGTGTGGGAATGCCCACCTGCTTCACGAACTCAGCAGACACAAAATTACCCTCTGACCCTGAGTCAACCAGTGCCTCAGTCCTCCTCTCGACCCCTGGCAATTGCTTGAGGGCCGAAATTGAAAAATTACAGAGGGGAGAAGACTTGGTCCCGCCTGCCAGACCCCCCATGGTTAGTGACAGGCCGCGTCTTTTATCCGCTGGCGGCATTCGTCCAGACTGTGGTTCGTTAAACCACAGTACGTGCACACGCCAGCCCTTCGCTCATCATCGGTCAAGTGCCGAGAGACCTCCATTGATTTGGGTGAAGAGCTGGCGCCGCCAGTGTCAGTAACCACAGCGGACACACGCTCGGCGCGCAGGCAAGAGAAGGACTCGTGCTCCTTCACGCGCTCACGGTAACAGTTATCCAGTCCAACTGGCCGATCTATGAGACTGTCAAGAGTCTCCTGGACAGGGTGAACAGCCAGATTGTCACGGAGATGATCATTCAACTCGTGGAGGAACGCACTGCGTAACGCAATATTGTTCCACCCCGAATCAGACACAACAACCCAGAACTCCACCGAGTACTCGGCCACAGACCGGGTGCCCTGGCGGAGCGTCATCAGGCGGCTCATTACGTTGCCCTGACTCTCAGTCTGGACAAACGCGCTGGAGAATGCAGCCACCAATTGCTCAAACGTATACCAACGCCACTTGGGGTTGTCTAACGTGGACCGTGCCCAATCGAGGGCTCGATCCCTGAGTAACAGAGTAAAAAATTGGATCTTTGCCACGTCGTCCGGGTACTCCTCCCCCACCTGCTCCAGGTACATTTGAACTTGAATTAGGAAACCCTTACATTTCTCCACCTCCCTTGCATACAAGGAAGGTGTGGGAACAGAGGTAGTACGGCACACCGTAGTGCGCAGAGCAGGCTGGGGGGGGGAGTGGCCGGAGGAGGCGCTGTAGCCCAAAGTTTCATCATATTAGATACCTGTTGCGTCAACACAGCAGGCTGGCGCTCGGTCGCCGCTAGGCGATCCATAGCTGACAGCTCCTGTGGTGAGGCACCGGCTGTGCTATCTTCCTGGCTGGCTCATTCTGTCATGGCTAATAAAACTTGACAGCACACGTGCATGATGCCAAAGCACAGGAGGAACCACACAGAGGGCCACGTTTGAGAGTTTTATTAAATATCAAAAACCAAAGCACACAGCTGCAGAAACAGTCACTTGCCAGAGGAATGGCCCTGTGGAGAGAAGACAAGAGCTGTGAGCAGAGGAATGGAGTAAGGGGAAATGGGTGAGCCAAACTGCCACTTACTTGGGAAATCCAGGGATGACCGGCAGGACCCAGCGGGGAATAGACGAACCAGTAGGGTAAGGGGGAAGATGAGCTGATGGTGCCTGACCGGGTGGAGCAGGAGCTGAGGACAGTGAGATGTGGCAGGAGAGCGCATGCAGTCCAAGAGACACACCTACACCGTGGCAGCAACCTGAGGAAGGAAGAGAAATAAGGTGAGACAGTGTGTCACACTTATCATTTAAATTTGCTTGCCTGTTTGCGGGCAGTATACCCAGACGAGCCAGCGTTGACTGCACAGAGAGAGCCTCCTTAAGTATGCTGGCTGATGAGCGGGTGCAGGTGTGTCTTCTGCCTCAGGTGTCGTGATGAGTTAGTGAATGTGAGGCAGGATGGGAGGGGCGCGCTCCTGCTGCCCATGACACTATTTTGTATAATTCTTGCGCGATCTTGTATTTCGAACTCTGTCTATGCTGCTGCAAAACACAAACGGAGCTGGTAGGGATGAACGCAAGGGACCAGCTGCACTGCATCTGCAACAGACTGTATCTGGAGTCAGCATAAATCCTGGGTAAGTCACGCTCCCTCTACTTCTGCATATGGGACCTTAAACTGAAAAAATTCTCCACTGAAATGAATGGCAAGAGTGAAATTATCTTTTGATCCCGATCAAATTTTGCCATGAGTTACACATATGATGTTTGTCCATTTAAAAGATAATTTTCCACGTAATTAAAGTTGTCGGCTGTCGTATAATAACAGAGTAATATTTAGTTTTTGTTTAAACGATTAGTGGACAACAACTCCCATCATCCCACATCACTAAACACAAGCATGGCAGGAGATTACTAAAACCTCACCTCCCGTTTCCTGACCGACAAAAGAAGAATCCAAAGATGACAAAAACAACTCAAAGGTATTATTTTGTATTGAGAGAGCTGCAGCTGATCCAGAAGACTGTTAGTTACTTCACCCTGGGCACGCTTTGAAAAGATGACGTACAGTAAGCTCCGTCCATCTGTGTTTGTAGTTTTTTAATTTACGTATTTTCATAACCTTATACCTTAACAGTTAGTTACCTTAATACTGTTATTTACGTGGAAAATTATCTTTTAAATTGACAAACATCATATGTGTAACTCTATGCAAAATTTAATCAGGATCAAAAGATAATTTTGCTCTTGCTATTCTTTTCAGTGGAGAATTTTTCTGATTTAAGGTCCTATATGTGGAAGCAGAGGGGGTGTGACTTAGGCTATCTATTGAATAAGACCAACCGAATGGGACACCAAACCCCCAGAACACGTCCAAATAATGAATGAAATCATTTTTATTGGAAACCAAAAGCCCATCATGAATCATTTGTATTTCAATATTTAACATCAAATTGTAAATCTCTACCAACAACAACCACTGTAAATCCCTACCACGGGAGTGGTGGCCTAGTTGGCCCATCCGCATTGTGGGCTCAAATCCCGGCCAGGCCATACCAAAGACCATATAAAAATGGTACTTTCTGCATTCTAGCTTGGTGCTCAGCATAATAGAATGGGGAAAGGAAAGTTAACGCACAGAGCTACCACAAGGACCGACCCCCCCACTGTAGCTTTTACTACTTACAGTAGCTGTGAGGCCTAGGGTCTGTGAAATGGAGATAGGTGCCATCTATATGCTACAAGTTGTGGCATGGGATCAACTTCATCAACAACTAACCAACAGCATAATGTACATTTGGCAATAGTGATATATTTCTATTTTTTCGCTTTAAACAGTGTGCTGTGGGGTTTTAAGGTCTTTCACTGGTTTGACGAGTCTATCAGAACCTGGGATATGCTAATCATTGGGGCTGATATTCACATTTAATCAGTATCTGTTGATTTATTTTCAACTAATAAGACACATTAATTTTAAAGTTTACCCTACTCTACAAACACAACCAACTCCGGATCTTTAAGAAGAGGCCGTCTTAATGAGCATGAGAAATCATAAATCAAACTTAAACACAGCCAACACTGACATAGATTATGACTGCTGTTTCCAAATACCATTATAGGCTCCCAGTCGGGACTGGTTATCAGCTCTGACAAGACATAATTGGTCGGTCTCAAGTTAAAAGTGATCAGAAAGTCAAGATTGATGCAATCATGCAAACCTGTCGTTTTAACATCACCATTTCTGTTTGAGTAAGATGGGGGTGAACAGCTGCACTTAGCTGCACTACGCGGTATCTGAAATACCTGTGATTCGTCAAAGTCTCCCATCTTATTTAACTATTCTGTGCCTCTTTGTCTCCTCTGTTTTCCTGTCTGTGATGGTGGAATTGATCTCAGTGTGTCATCACTGGTGTCTCAATTACTAAAATGCATTTGGAGGGGATCTGGGAGAAAAGGATTCCTGGAAAGCTATGGAGCTATAAGACACAGAGGAGTATCTTTTTTTGGCTGTGAAGTAATGAAAGAGGTATTGGCACACCACTGGAATATCCAAACCATGGCAGGAGGATTCTAATAAAGCAACAACATGTAAGATTTTCACCTTAAAATAGCATTTCTTGCTGGTATTATTAGAATCTGCATGGACGGAGGACCATGCTCATGCTTTAAGTTCACTCTTGTTATTTTCTGTGTTTATCATTATCATTATTTTCCTGGGTTGTCATTATGATTATTCTATCTTGTGTATTTATGTCTTTGTTGGTTTTCTTCTTAGTCTAGTTTATTAGTATTATTTATCATCATAATTATGTTCATTATTCTAGTCTTGGGCTTGAGTTAAGTTTGTATGATTCTCTGTTTGTTATCATTATCATTACTTGTCATGGTCGTGTTATCCCTGATGTCCTGCTCATGTTTTGTGTCTCCCCTGCTGATGTTTGCCTGTGCAGCCCCGCCCCTCCTGTCAACTCTGTCTTCCTCATGTGTCAGCTACCAGTTATTATTGGTTTCCATTAATTCCTGATTGTGCACACCTGTTGGTAATTACGTTCATTATGTCTAGTGTATTTAAGGGACGCTGCCCTTCAATAGGTTGTGGTGTCCTCCTGTCTATATCGTAGTCTGGTCATGTCAAGTCGTCTTGTTCCTTTGAGTTAAGTTTTTTATGTACGTTGTGTTTTTCCAGCCAGTGTGCTGCATTTCTTTATTTTTGTTAATAAATTCTTGTAAGCTAAGCTTTGGCGTTTGGGTCCTGAAAACAACATCTCACCGTTAACAGGTATATCAACCTTTGACTGATGACTGTCACTTCCACCATACCCTCAGTAGGCCTACATACCCTTCAACTAGGGGTAGTTGCAAAAGATCGATTCTCCAATTCAAATTGATTCATGTTTTTTATTTTATTTTTTAATTTAAGCTTTATTTAACCAGGCAGAACAGATTAAGAACACATTGTTATTTACAACTGTGGCCTGGGGGGGAAGGGGCAAGGGACAACTCACATTTATACCTTCCCAGTTGATGTCAATTAACCTAACCTGCATGTTTTTGGCCCCTGTGGGAGGAAACTGGAGAAATCCTGGAGTATACCCACGCAGACACAGGAAGAACATGCAAATTCCACACAGAAAGATCATCATTGGTCAGGGGATGGGATCGAACCCGAGATCCCATGGCCAAGGTTGAGTTGCTGTGCTGCCACAGTGCTAACCATTGCACCACTGTGCTGCCCACAGTTTGAATTAGCCGATATCGATTTGCAAAATCCAAAAATGGGTCTTTTAATATAATACTTTTAACGTGTGTGAAACTTGCAAGAACTCCCACATGACCCAACATCCATGAGAGATGGACAAACACCAAAGCCACATGCAAGACCCGCAAAGCAGAGGCAAAACACTTTGGAAATACCACAAACTCCAGAACCCAAAATGACGCCAGCAAAAACCCTCGACCAGAAGCAAACTGCACTGGAAAAGGCGTCCATGACAAAGGCAACATCCATCTCTCAGCATGTTCCAAAAACAACAGAGACAGCTGACACTTCCACATGCAACAACCAATGCCTGCACACCATTGCCAAAAACAATGGCCTTTGAAGTCCCACAAATGGTAAATGACATTAACTTATATAGTGCTTTTTTACTCATCTCTGGATGACCAAAGAGCTTTAAAGATCCTGTTATCTACTTATTCACACTGATGGCGGCAGAGCTGCCATGCACAGGCATGACCCACCAGGAGCAACTGGGGGTTTAGTGTCTTGCTCAAGGACACTTCGACATGCAGACAGAGCAGGAATCGAACTGCTGATCCTTCGATCAGAACTCAGCCACACTACACCTGCGCCACAGCCGCCCCTGCTGCTGCTACACTCCACGACACGCAAACACCTCAGCAAAATGACAATCTCAAACCTACACAAAGAAGCAAACCACCAAGCCACGCTGCCACCAAAACCAGTGGACAGAGCCACCCCAACATGCAACAGCCAGACACCCGGAGCAATGACTGATACCACACACATCCCGCAGCAAAGAAAGCACTCTCCAGCACTGATTTTTGTTACTGATTTTGGGTCAGTTCTATCGTGTGATAATTATGTATTTAACTAACTACGTTAGAGTATTCCTGGTGCAATTTGCAGCATTAGGTTTCTAAGATTTTTTTTTTTCCTTTTTGTAAGGCTTTACCAGATGTGCGTAGTTAATTGGATATCTGTTGGCTGTGTAGGCATTTGGCTTTTAGTTTTAAATTTCATATTATTCTTTTTTTATTGTAAAAAATGCCAACCCTGCCGTTTAGTTTCAGCATTGATCATCACCATGCAGTAATTCAAATCATGGTGACTAAACACATATTGCTGTCTAGATTCTATTGCTGTACACAAACATTTAATGTTTTGATTACTGTCGTGAAATCAGGTTTGTTTGTAGAGCACATAAACTCAGTAAGCTATACAAAATACACTGATATACGATCTTGAATAAAAAATAGGTCAAATTATTCTATTTCAGTATCATAACTATGGGCTTCTGACTTTATAAAATCCATTCAAAACAGAGTGGCCTATGACGGCTGTTCATTAAAGATTTCCCCTGATGCATTTCCCATGGATTTTAAAGCCCGTGTTAGGTCTGTTTCTAAATCTGCTTTTTATCACCTTAAAAACATCAACAAAGTGTGACCATTTCTCTTACTGGATGACACAGACACTGACACACGCTTTTATTTCAACTAGACTAGACTATTGTAACTCTCTCCTGTCTGGTCTACCAAAAAGCGCTGTCAATCCATTCAGCTGATCCAGAATTCTGCAGCTCAGGTGCTCACTAAAACCAGAAGGAAAGAGCACATCACTCCAGTTCTAAAGTCCCTACATTGGTTGCCTATCAGTTTTTGTATCAATTTTAAAATTCTTCTAGATGTTTTTAAAGCACTTATTGTCATGAACTGGGGTTGATGGTTTCAAACCCAGTTCCATGACGCTGTGGCTACTTGGTCTTTTGTGTGTTTTTGTTTCCTATTTGCCATCAGGAGCTCTCAGGGAGCCTCTGGGATTCGCTCGGCTCCCTGACAGCTCAGCCACGCCTCCCTCTCTTGTCAGTTATCAGCTGTGTGTCATTATTGGTGTTCACTCCTCTGTTCGCGCATGCACACACACATATACATGCTTCCCTTCATTCTTACACTCATGCACTCTCTTGCACGCATACACACACACAACCACTCATCCTCACTCACATGCTCACAGACGTTCATTCACACACCTGTTTCCACTTAGTCCTGCCCACTCATTCCTACACTCTCACTCACACTACACACACCGGCAATCTCTCTCCTCATTAGGTTTGGCATTATTTAAGCCCTGTGTCTGCTGGGGTAGATTGCTGGATCATTGTCCTTACTGCATTTGTACGATTCAGTGCTTTTTTCTGCATTATGCATGACTAGATGCTCTGCCTGCCTTTCTGCACTGCATCACTCTGTATGACGTTTGTTGTTTTCTGCTGCTTGGTTTGTGTCGCCGGGATCTTTGCTTGGACTTACTCGGACTGTTCCAGCCTCATGAGTACAATCTCCTTCACCCCTGCTATCCAGTCCCGTCTGGAGGTTCTTCCCTGGGCTCTCTAGTCCGTTCCCCCGCTGTAGTTCCACCTGCCGGCGCTAGGAACATTTTTCCCTGTTAGTACTCACCAGTGTTCTGTAGCATGTCCTGGAAATATTCCTTGTTTGTCCTGAGCTACTCATCTGTTGTTTTGAACTGTTTAATCACACCCTGTCAATAAATATGCACAACTATCTCCTGCACGTGGGTTTTTATTCTTCCTGCCTCAAATAGGCAGGAGATCACAACACTTATGGTCTCACGCCAACATACTTGTCTGAGATGTTGAGAGAGCCCGCCCACCATGGCAGCGACACGGCCAAGACGTAACAGACGGAGCGACGTCTGTTATTACCACCACCGCTTCGCCGAGAAGGCTTACAAATGCGTTCCCCCCTGCAAATTCATGAGTTCGGGAAAACGCCAAAGCCGAGAACCGTTAACGGCGGCGGTTCTCTGCGAAAAAAACAAGCTTCTCTATGTGATGGACAGACACACCGGCAAGCAGTTCCTAATCGACACTGGAGCTCAACTGAGTTTTATCATGCCCTCCCACGCAGACCGGGCCATGGGCCCCCGGGGCAATGGAGCGATGGCAGCCAACGGCTCCATCATCGACACTTATGGTGAAAGGAACCTGCCCCTCTGCATTCATGGCCGCAACTACAGATGGACATTTGTTGTAGCGGCGGTGAGTTTTAACTTGTTGGGCGCGGATTTTTTGTGTGCCCATGGGTTATTAGTTGATCTGGCAAACAGGCGCTTGGTTAATGCACTGTCATTTGCTTCTATTCCCTGCTCAGCTCGAGTTTCTCCACCACCCGTGCAGGCCAGCGTCACTACAGCAGGAGGTAAGTTTGATCAACTCCTCACCCAATTTCCAGCACTCACAATTCCCAAATTCTCAGCTACAGTGGCTAAGCATGGGGTTGAACACTTTATTCCCACAACGGGCCCACCCGTATTCGCCAAAGCTCGGCGCTTAGACGCGACCAAGCTCGCCATAGCTCGGGACGAGTTTACCACTCTTGAAAAACTAGGCATTATCAGACGCTCAAAAAGCCCCTGGGCGTCACCACTGCACATGGTCCCGAAATCCGACGGTTCTTGGAGACCGTGTGGCGATTACCACAGATTAAACAATGCAACAGCGCACGACCGCAACCCCATTCCTCACATCCAAGATTTTTCACTACATCTGGCGGGTGCGTGCATTTTTTCTAAAATAGACCTGGTCCGTGGCTATCACCAAGTCCCCGTTCGAGCAGAAGACATTCCTAAAACAGCTGTAATAACCCCCTTCGGTCTTTTTGAATTTTTGTGGATGCCTTTTGGCCTCAAAGGCGCTGCTCAAACCTTTCAGCGGATGATGGACGCGGTATTACGCGACCTCCCTTTCGTGTTCGTCTACCTCGACGATATGCTGGTAGCCAGCTCGTCGGAGGAAGAACATGAACAGCATCTCACTATGGTTTTTCAGAGACTAGAAGAGCATGGGTTAATAATCAATCCAGCCAAATGCAAATTCGGCGTGTCACAAATTGATTTTTTGGGACACAGAGTTTCACCGAAGGGGGCAGTCCCACTGCCAGACAAAGTTCGCGCAGTAAAAAGTTTTCCACGGCCACAAACGGTCAAATCACTGCAAGAATTTTTGGGAATGGTTAATTTTTACAACCGTTTCCTCCCCCGCGCAGCTCAGCTCATGCAGCCCCAATATGACGCGCTCAGAAAACAAAAACCTTCCAACGCGGTCGAATGGACCCCGGAGCGTGAACGTGCCTTCGCGGAAGTAAAAAGTGCCCTAGCTAACGCCACATTGTTGGTTCACCCTGATCCCTCGGCCCGCATTGCGCTAACCACAGACGCTTCAGACCTGGCCATAGGGGCGGTTGTAGAACAACACGTTGGCGGAACCTGGCAACCTTTGGCATTTTTCAGCAAATCGCTAAACCAAACTGAGCGTAAATACAGCACTTTTGACAGGGAGCTGCTAGCGCTTCATTTATCCATCCGCCACTTCCAGTTCTGGTTGAAGGGGTGGCGTTTCACGGCTTTTGTAGACCACAAACCGCTCACCTTTGCGATGGCTAAAATTTCCGAACCGTGGTCAGGCAGGCAACAAAGACAGCTAGCTGCGATCTCAGAGTTCACCACAGACATTCAACATGTGGCAGGCAAACTTAACGTGGTAGCAGACTGCCTCTCTCGCGCTGTGACATCGCCAGAGCGCGAGGAGACAGATTATACTACCTCAGCCGCAGAACTCTTCGCCAACGCGGACACATACGCGGCCCCAATCCACGTAGGGATAGATTACGCAGCCATGGCGGAGGAGCAAAGTAGTGATGCAGACGTGCGCGCACTCCTGTCTGGACCAACAGGGTTAAGGCTGGAGGAAAGGGGTTTACGCGACGGTGTGCCCCCCCTAATATGCGACATCTCAACCGGCCGACCTCGCCCGGTAGTTCCAGCTGCATGGCGCCGCCGTATTTTCGACTCAATTCACTCCCTCACGCACCCGGGTGTGCGCGCTTCGGTTAAAATGGTTGCCGAAAAGTTTGTGTGGCCCGGCCTGCGCAAAAACGTAAAAGAATGGGCAAAGACTTGCATGTCTTGTCAGCGCGCCAAAATACACGAACACACAAAAGCCCCTCTAGAGCCTTTTCGAATCCCAGCTAGACGGTTCGACCACATTCATGTCGACCTCGTGGGACCACTACTTTCCTCCCAAGGTTTCACACATCTATTAACAATGATAGACCGTACTACGCGCTGGCCTGAGGCGGTCCCTCTGGCGTCAACCACAGCGGAGGAAGTCGCTCATGTTTTTTTGACAAACTGGGTGGCACGTTTTGGCGTCCCATCTGACATCACGTCCGATAGGGGGCCTCAATTTGTCTCGGAGCTTTGGTCAGCCATGGCCAGCAGCTTAGGAGCGACAATTCACCGCACCACCGCTTATCACCCTCAGGCTAATGGGTTATGCGAGCGTTTTCACAGATCTTTAAAGGCCGCCCTCAGAGCCTCACTAACAGATACAAATTGGGTAAATAAACTTCCCTGGGTTTTATTGGGGTTGCGTGCTGTGCCTAAAGAGGATCTAGACGCCTCCCCAGCAGAATTAGTTTTTGCACAACCTCTCAGGCTCCCAGGTGAATTTTTACCAGAGAACTCAGAGCCAGGGCATCTTCCAGCCCCGAGGCTTTTAGGCAGCAACGGACCTGACACTCTCCCCGGACCGGCACATCACTCTTTTCCACGGGTTTTTGTCCCCCAAGCTTTAAAAAACGCTGAATTCGTTTTTGTTAGGCATGAAGCTTTAAAACCAACCCTCCGTCCACCATACGATGGACCTTTCAGAGTGCTGGAACCTGGTGATAAGCATTTTGTGCTTGATTTAAGGGACAGAAAAGAAACAGTCAGCATTGACAGACTTAAACCTGCCTTCTTGTTGAGAGACGAACCTGCACGGTTGGCGAGAGCACCTCGGCGGGGTAGACCCCCCAAGAGAAAAGACTCAGCCCCCCTGCAGAGAACAAATAATCACTCTCCTCCCCAAGCTGCAGATTCCTTACAGGAAGGTCCCACCAGGACGCCCAAGCGGACCCACAGCAGTTTCGGGAGAAGATTAAAACCCAGACGGCACAGGGACTGATGCAAACTACTCAAAAGTTGTTCACTAATTGTGCTGTAACAGTTTAAGACTGACTTGTGATATTACTACGCTGTTATGATTACCACTGAATTCACTACAGGAGCATAGCTGCTGGAAACTTTCTTCCTTGTCAAGAGGTGTAGCAGTTAGTATGTCATAATAATTATCTTAAACTGTGAATTTTTCTATTGTCCTTTTCTTAGTCGTTTGGGGGGGGCTGTGGTCTATATTAATCATATATCCCATAACCTAAATATGTATAAGCATGTGAGAATGTTTGGTGATTACATATGTAAAGCGACTTCACACCTCAGAACAGGACAAAGAGGTCTCAACCGCCAGTGAAGATCAAAGAGCATCCGAGGCGCTGCGGAGGAGAACAGATCGATCGCCCTGACCTCCCAGGGCCAGGTGGAGGAGTACGAAGACAAAGGAGGGGGATTAAGATAATGCAGGATGTCAGCTTTGATATGCATGTCTTTTGTTATGTGTAGATATAAGTATGTAGAGCTGAATATGTTCTTCCTCTATTCTACTTCTGCTTCTGCACTGAGATGAGACTTGTTAGAGGAGCGAAGCTGATAATAACCTTTGGTTTATAAGTCACATCGCCTCGTTATTCCAAGCTCTTCTACAGTGCTGATGATATTAACATGTTCTCTTAATTTTAATATATTGTCCATTCTTCGATGTTTGGGGGGGGGTTATGTAGCCCATGTATTTTTGCCTACATATGCTTAAGCATAAAGGAGATTGCATGTGTGGATTGACCTCACGTCCTGAATGGAACAATATGTCTGGACCACCTGCGGTTAACAACAAGAGGACGGAGGTACGGGGATAAGAGACTGGAAGGACTTCCCGACCTCCTGGGGGACAGGTGGAGGACTGAGAGGCCGGAGGGGGAGTTAATGTCAGTGGGGGTTTTGACAGGGATATGTGATTCTCCCTTTGTGTGAGATGTATAAATGTGAAGGTCTGATGCAGCTCATCCTCTTTTGTTTCTTGAGAGATGGCTGGGGATGAAGTGCTTGAATAAAACCTGAATTAAAAGCCAATTCAGCTTCGTTATTTCACGCTCCCCACAATAACAACACTATAAATTGCTGTCTTAAATTGAATTGGAAAAGTTTTTACAGACATCTAGTTAGTTAATGCATTTCAAAAAAAAAAAAAAAAAACTTCCAAATTTAGCTTTTGATTCCTTGATATTATATTTGGAGCAGGGATTATTTTATATATATATATATATTGAAGAAAATGAGGTATTGAATCAAAATTAACCGAAGGCTGTTATTTTTATTATCCTTTATTTAAATGGAACTTGGAAATATTGTTTCCTTTAAACAGTTACGCCAGTAAAGCAAATCTGAACTGAACTGAACTGTATTGAAATGAGTACTGTTTTTTTTTTATTTAAAATACATGCAAAAAATGTTGCCTATTTTAGATTACCTTGTTAAAAAGGAACAATGTCCCGAAGTAATAACACTATAATAAAATAACTCGATTTTTTTTTACCATTAATCGAGCATCAGTTAATGTTTGTATTGTCTAGTGTAAATGTAATTAATGAACTTAGCAGATGTGTGATTTTTCAGGTGTGCATCAGTCACCATGTCAGGTCGACAGTATGTTAATAAAGGTTTTAATTTGTATTAAAATGATTATATTCCTAACTCTGAAATTAATTTATCTGTCTGTTAATACTTCCAGTTGAACCCGTTAATTATTACGTGACACTAAATAGGAGATAACTGACAAACAGTAGGTCCCCACTGTTCCATTTATGAACTCTAACAGGGTAAAGAGGACATTTTTACATATAAACAACTACTCACCAAATCTGCTGCTGGTGTCTTTTCAAACAGCCACTGTCCCTTACTCTAAATAACTTCATCAGGAGGTGAGATGAGGTCGTGCTGGTATATTTTTGCTATTTGAATGTGCCCTCCTCCCTTTTCCCTTTTACAACCGGAAGTTGTCTCCTTCTTCTCTCGTGGTGTCACATGTAAGTCTGTCCCCAAAATGGCGAACGTTGCTGCCGCCTCCGCTGCTACTGCAACTGCAGCCGCGGCCGTCAACAGAGACCCGGCCGTTGATCGATCTCTACGGTCGGTGTTTGGTAAGTTTGCGGCTTTTTTCTAGTCCAGCTGTAGTTGATTTATCGTTGGTCTGTGTCGTGAGGGAGTAAACAAGTGACTGGAAGGGGTGAATCGTTGCTAACATGGATGTCCGTCCCTGTGCTCCCGTTAGTCGGGCAATGAAGGAGCGAAAGTTTACCTCAAAACTATCTCACAGAAAAATAGAAAAGGCATTTTTTAGGTTATTGCTGTGACATTAACGTTTAGTGTTCGTTACTGAATTTGTTTCAGTGGGAAACATTCCGTATGAAGCCACAGAAGAACAGTTGAAAGACATCTTCTCAGAAGTAGGGCTTGTTGTCAGCTTCCGGTGAGTAAAATCCTTTTTCAAATTTGTTCCAAGCTTTATTAATGAGCAGATTTTACAGAGTATAACAAATGCAATGGCTGCACGGTGGCGCAGTGGTTAGCACTGCGGCAGCACAGTTAAACCCTTGGCCAGGGGATCGTGAGTTCGATCGCAGCCCCCGACCAACAGTGATCTGTGTGGAGTTTGCATGTTCTCCCTGTGTATGCGTGGGTTTACCCCAGGATTTCTCCGGTTTCCTCCCACATGCCAAAAACATGCAGGGTAGGTTAATTGGAGACTCTAAAGTGGCCCTAGGTGTGAATGTGTGTGTGAATGGTTAAGGGATGGCGCCGTATCGTGGATGACCCTCAATTTCCCCTCTGGGGATCAATAAAGTATACTAAATCTAAAAAAAAAAAAATCTAAAAGTAAGTTTTTAAGAAACTATGCCACAATAATATTAATGTCTGAATATGATACTTAAATTAACAAATATGAAATGAATAATATTACATCATAATGAAGCAAACATTATCAATTTAAAAGTTTTTTCCTTCACAATAGCTTTATAGCTTTATGGAAATCAGGTCTTTTTAAGGAGCATGGAATAAAGTTTTTTAAATTTCACTGAAAAGATGAGGAAGAGGCTTTATGAATAAGGAATTTTCAAAATTAATTTTAAAAAGTAAGCAATTGATTAGGAGATTTTTTCTTTCTTGTTGTTAAAATAAGTTATACATTTTTAAAGAAAACTAATGGGTTACTTTAGTATTTTGGAAGCATATGAGGGGGCTCTCAAACTGCACGGCAGTACACGAACACGGCAGCACTATATAAGATGTTTACCTTAAAATAATGTTTCCAAAATTATTTTGATGGTACATCAACCTTTGACCCAGTGAATGCCACTTCCACCATAGCCTGAGTGGCCCCATATTGCCTGCAACAGCTCTCTTCTTGGGAGGAACAGGGAAAGGACTACAACTGTGATTACTATGACCTGGGTCCCAACAGCCAATCACAGGACACAACTTTAGCCACCAACAACTAACCACCATGCGATTGGCTGCCAGTACTGAGGTCATGATTGCCATAGTTGTAGTCTTTCCAATGTTCCTAACAGGAACAGGAAAGTTACATAGTGGGGCTTTTACAGGAGATTTCACTGAATTCCTTCCCAACCATTGCTGATCAGTGAAAACACCTACTTTTGTGAGTGGCTGGAAGAAGACCTGCAAGGTCTTGGCCTTTCATGGCACATGGTTTGAGACCCCTGATTTACATACTGCCAACATTTCTATACAGTTTCTCATTATTAGAAAGTAAATATCAATATCAGCATGTCTACAAAATGAACATGAGTTATTAACTTCAGTATTTCTTTGGAAATTATGTAATTTAAGGGGTAAATTTTTCACCATTATGACTTTCCCAGGTGACATGAAAATCACTTTTTACAGTGAAAGATATTTTATACCCCCATTGTAATCAACTTTCAATATGTGAATGTCATCCGGAGGTTGGTTCACTTGGTTTCAGATTTAGGACAAAATTTTGAAGACTTGCATGGCTGAAAATGACTTTTGATATATGGAGATATTAAGTTTCATGTTTCATTTTTGAGCCATAATTGTGTGATTTGTTGTTCATTTATTTGTAACTAGTGACAACTTAACAGATCAACAGATCCTATAGAGGGTATGTGTATGATGTCACTGATCAGAACTCATGGCAGTTAACGAACACTGAATGCCAGCATTAGGAGATATGCATTAAAACAAAAAATACACACAGTATTCAATCGCAGCTGTACAGAGAGTACCTGCTTGCATTGTGGAGCGCTAATCTTACCTTTCCATCTTGCATTAATTGGCAAAAAATAAATAAATAAATACTGTAAAGGGTCTGAATCAGTTCTTCCACTACCATGTGGGATAAGGACCTGTACTTATATAACACTTTTTCTAGTCACAAAGACCACTCAAAGCACTTCACTAGTACTAACCCTCTACTCTACGGGCCTGTAGGAGAAAGATATCTAGGGACAGTTTAGAACAACCAATTAACCTAACATGCATGTCTTTGGATTGTGGGAGGAAACCAGAGCCCCTGGAGTAAACCCACACAGCACAGGGAGAACATGCAAACTCCACACAGAAAGGTTCCTATCCCTGCCAGCCTGGGGATTTGAACTGGAACCTTCTAGCTGTTAGGCAACAGTGCTAACCACTGCACCACCATGTTGCTCTTGGTCTTTACCCACACATCACTACAGTCAAATAAATAGTGTAAGACTAAATATTTTGTTTAATTTTTATGTTTTGCTGCATACAAAATAAAGTTGTCACATGTGATTGCCACTCAGTGCTGTGTTGCTATGGTAATTGTCCTGTAACTGCCAAGAATTCTGTTCCAATGTTTCCCCTCTATATCATAGTAGTTTATAATGTACAGTGGCAACAAAAATCATAAATTTGGTAACAAGAGCACCAAGATGGAAAGTATGCTGCTCAAACACAATCATATACTGTACATATCTGTCTTTAAAGATCTGCCGATAAGCATACAAGTTTTTCTTTTTATTTATCACTACAAAACCTTATGTTTCTACAAGTTATAGAATGCAAAGAGGTTACTACACACTCGCAATATAATTTGACCTGCTCGACTTGTATCAGGGATTTGACTTGATTTTTGACAAATATTTAAGACTTTCTTAAGACTTGAAGGTTCATATGTGATTCTTTTCTTGTATACCTTCTCCCACCTCTCCTGCTTTCATGATCACATGTGCCTTCCTGTTTTCAGGCTAGTATATGACAGGGAGACGGGGAAGCCCAAGGGTTATGGCTTCTGTGAATATCAAGATCAGGAGACGGCCCTCAGTGCCATGCGAAACCTTAATGGAAGAGAGTTCAGTGGTCGGGCTCTACGCGTCGACAATGCAGCTAGTGAGAAAAACAAGGAAGAGCTCAAAAGTGAGTTTTAATTTCCCTCTACATCATTTATATACAAGAACACAGGCAAGATAAAGAGCACATTATAACGCTTTTTTTTTTTTTTTTTAACATGTTGACAAAGAGAAGTTTGTGCATAGCAGCAGTTGTATTTGTCTTGTACAGGTTTGGGAACAGGAGCCCCTATCATTGAGTCTCCTTATGGAGACAGTGTTCAGCCAGAGGAGGCCCCAGAGTCTATCAGCAGAGCTGTGGCCAGTCTGCCGCCTGAGCAGATGTTTGAACTCATGAAACAGATGAAGGTTGGTTATGTTCTCTTTTCACTTTTTGTCCTGTATTCATTTCCATTCTATTGGTTGTGATTAAAGAGCATTTATACCTGAATAAACAGTTAAAATAGTTATATTTTCAAGTGTAAGTCTTCCCATTTTTAGAACAATATGTTTTCCACATTTATTTTACAATAGAGCAGTTATTTCATGGCAGTTGATTTCATAAGGAAGTTTTGGTGGCTTTTGGTTTGTGGTCATCAGGCTGGAGTGAGCTGCTCCGTCATTGATGATTGATGCTTTGGTTAGCTATTTCCAGCAAAGGCGAAAGGAGCTTATGCCGTTGTGCCACCCCAGGGTTTCTGTTGGTAGCATTTCTGCATGGCGGGTCGCTACGTCAAAAACTGAGCCGCCATGCTAAGAACATGAATGAAGGAATGTAAATGATATTTTGCCACAAGCTCACATACAAACAGTGAGAAAAACAGCCACCCTGTTACTGTCTGAAGGTCCATAAAAAGTCTTAAGTTTGAATATCCAAAACCAATTCCTTAATTATCCTTAAAAATGACAAACAAATCTTAAATTCCAGCTCAATAGAAACCATAAAGGCTGGATTCATTAGACATGACCAACTGAATTTTTCACTCACACAACTCAACACTTCCTAAATTATTTAAAAATAGAAGCTCTCTGTAGCGATTCAGTTATTAGAATGGTTTTGTTTCTGTTGTGCTTTTACTGTGAAACGCTGTCAACCGGGTATACTTGTCTGAAAACGGCAGCAAAGAACCCACCGTTTTTCCTGACAATTTGTAAATAAAAAAGGGAAAAAAAATTGAAAGGGGTTCAAGTGAGGGGAAGGTGAGATGAGAAAATTCCGGTTGTCTAACAACGACGTAGAGGCGAGTCTTTTATTATAAGGATGCTTTCAACTTTTTCTCTGCAGGGGAACTTGTACGTTGTTACCTGATGTTAATGGTGCACTGGACAAATAGCATTAAGATGTGTGCAGCAGACTGCCTATGGATGCTACATAATATTTTTTCATGATTTTAGTTTAACAGTGGTGCTCTTGGTGACCTCAAGGTGTGGTCATCAGGCCGTAATGAGCTACTGTGTCATTGAATGTCTGGTTAGAGTATGAATAGGGTTGCTGATAAAGATTCTAAGAACTACATATGAACAACTTACTCTGAGACTGAATGCATGGCGCTGCTTACCCTCCTTATTCTCCAGGAAAGGTGGTGACAAATATTTCCCTCGGTCTAAATCACCTCCAGCCTGACAGTTCTATGCAGATGCTTCTCTCTTCCTTTCATTAACAGAGGCTCTGCCGTGCAGCCCGTCTCTCTCAGCTCCGCCAGAGAAGCCTTATCTTTGCACAGCTGGCAGTCTGCTTCATTAAGCTCAAAGAAACACCACACTGCAGACATCTTTCCCCCGACTGGGAGAGTGTTTTGTTGCGCCAAAGCTTGTGTCAGTAGGACAGCTCCATATGCTGATCAGAGTGTTTACTTTAATTCAGATTCTACAAATATCATTGCACTTCTTTTTAACTGAAGTTTTCTTGATTCATACATGCATATGAATTATATGTAGATGAGGAGGAGACAGCCGTAGAACATTTATGGTCCTTAAAATGTCCTAAATATGCATCTACTAATCAAAGTTATTGTTTAAAATTCATTGGGATGTCCCTTTATTAATGCGGATAAGATGATGAATTGTGGCTTTAGTTTGTTGTTTTAATGTTAACCCTTTAATGTTATATTTATGTGTAAAAACAGTTTATCCTAACAGGAGGGAGTTTAACTCATGCCTAAAAGAGTCAATTCTTGAAAATGCCAAAATCCCCTGGAGCTCAGCTGGCTTGCAGTACACTGGCAGAAACGGTTAAGATGAGATGAAAAAGGAGTATGGTTTGTTAGACAGCTGGCTCACTGGTTTATGAGAATGGGAACATGCCGGTTTTATGAAAATAGCTTTACAGTGGCAGTTATTCATTGAAAATGTGTTTGCAGCAAAGTCCGCTGTGCTTTGAAGGTGTTTCAAGCCAATGGACGATAAGCTCTGATATAAGACAGCAATTATATGTTTTGACTTTTCTCCCCAATAATACTGTACATGCTTATAAAAAATTCACTTGAAGCCAACTTAATACCTCTTTAATCTTGATTTACAGTGACATTGTAAAGGTCTTAAAGTCGTAAATTGATCTTCCTGTAGAAATCCTGAGCCTATTTTGAGGTACAGTGCTGTGAAAGTGCCCCGTCCCGATTTCTTAAACCTTTGCGTATTTGTCACACTGAAATATTTCAGATCATCAAACAAATTTTAATATTGGACAAAGATAATCCTAGTAAATACAAAATGTAGTTTTTAAATGATGATTTCATTTATTAAGGGGAAAAAAGCTATCCAAACGTACCTGGCTCTATATGGAAAAAATGATTGCCCCCTAAACCAGAATTGTTTTAATTCAGCCACACTGGAAGGCTTGAGCTTGAGGTCACGAACTGATGGCCGGGCATTCTCCTTGAGGATTTTCTGGTAGAGAGCAGAGTTCATGGTTCCATCAGTTATGGCAAGTCATCCAGGTCCTGAAGCAGCTAAGCAGCCCCAGGCCATCACTCTACCACCACCATGTTTGACTGTTGGTATGATGTTCTTTTTATGAAATGCTGTGTTAGTTTTACTCCAGATGTAATGGGGCGCACGCATTCCAAAAAGTCCCAACTTTTGTCTCGTCAGCTCACAGAATATTTTCCTAAAAGTCTTGGGGGATCATCAAGATGTTTTTTTTAGCAAATGTGAGACACGCTTTTGTGTTCTTTTTGGTCAGCTGTGGTTGGAACTCTCCCATTGATGCCATTTCTGACAAGTCTCTTTCTTATTGTTGAATCATGGACCAGTGTCCAAAGTGAGGCCTGCAGTTCTTTAGATGTTGTTCTGGGTTTTTATTTCTCTGTTTGCTTTCGGCTTTGGGACTGTGACTAGGATTCTTCTTTGACTTGGCACTGAGGCGTCGTCTCTTCGAATTTAGTCTGCTGGTAGGATCATTAGCTTCCCCGGGCAAGCCTGGGTACTGGCGGAGGGCTCGACGAGAACGCTGATCCATTGCCCTCCAATCCATGCAGATATCTACACTCCACCCACTGCCCGACTTCCTTCCAGACGGCCGATTTGGAAAAACCCTCCCCCAGCTGACTTCACCATCCAGACAGCTTGGCAAGAGGAATGGGAGACCAAGGCGGTCCCAAACAAACACCTAGTGACAAACCCCAACCAACAGGTCCCGGGCACCAATCTCCCAAGGAGACAGTGGTCTACACTCAATCGCTTCAGGACTGGACATGGCCCCTGCTTGGCCAGCCTTCACAGATGGGGCAGTAGCCCTAGCCCACTGTGCGCATGTGGAGAGGAGCAAACAATGGAACACATCATAGAGGCTTGCCCGCTCCAAAGACTGGAAGGAGGATTACACACCCTCCATACAGCAAACCAGGAGGCAACTGCTTGGCTTGAGGACTTTGCATTCGCTAAATAAATAAATTTCTCTGTTCTTGAATTTTTTTAGATTACAGCATGATTTGTTGCCATTTGAGATCTGTTAGCCTCTTTCACTTTGTCAGACAGGTTCTATGTAAGTGATTTTTGGTGCAGATAAGTTTGGATAGCCTTTTTCCCCCTTAATAAATGAAATCATCATTTAAAAACTGAATTTTGTATTTACTTCAGTTCTCTTTGTCTAATGGTAAAATTTGTTTGATCTAAAACATTTAAGTGTGGCAAACAAAAATATAAGAAGTAAGGAAGGAGGCGAATACTTTTTCACAGCACAGTATTTTTATATTGCAAAGGGGATTAATTCAGTGCCCCTCATTCACTAACAGTGCATGCATATGAAAATCTGTGTTTAAAATTGTTCTGTGCATGTTTTACATACAAACTGGGGATTCGTCAAAATTTTCTTTAAATTTGTTCATACTCTGCAGACACATCTTTAACCATGCTCACGAACAAACTGTGTAGCCTAAGCAGTCATAGAAATTAGAAATTTGAACATGCCACAAACGCTTCATTAATCTGATTGCGACTGTACTCACGCAAAAAAGTGAGTTCACACTCAAACATTTCTGAGATTATTTAATGAGGGCCATTGATATGATTACTGACATCAGGTTTGTAACAGGTGAAAATCTGATTTTTCTCTCCAGTTGTGCGTTCAGAACAGTCCCCAGGAGGCGAGGAACATGCTGCTGCAGAACCCTCAGCTGGCCTACGCTCTGCTGCAGGCCCAAGTGGTCATGCGGATTGTTGACCCTGAGATCGCCTTGGTGAGGAAGGAGAGATTTATCAAAGCTTACAAAAGGGCAAACCTGTTTGAAGTGAACTCAGAAGAAAATGTCCCTCTTGACTGTGACCTTATTATTTGCAAGTAGTTATAAAAGCCATCCTGTACATCAGAACAGAAATGTCCTTTAAAGAACTTTTTTTGTGTGAACAGAAAATGCTCCATCGTCAAACCGCGGTTCAGCCTCTGGTTTCCAGTGGACAGAGTGGAGCAGCACCTCCAGTCAATCCTGCCCCAGTGCAACCCAGTGTGCCGGTGTCTCAGCCAGTGTCTCAGCCTGTGGTATGTGCAACGGTTTTTAATCACAAACCATCATTCCTAGTAGGGGTGAGGATCTCTAGGCACCTCTTTTTTCCCTGTGTAACTACTTGTTACGTCGAAAGCCAAGTATTTATCATGACCTGTAATGTATTTACTTTGATTATATTTTATTAATTGAAAAATGGAAGCATAATGTTGTGACTGTCAACAGGAATTTTAGAGGTGGAGGTATGCACTGGAGAGAAGAGGGATGAAAGTCCCCAGAAATAAGACTGTGTGTGTTGGAGGGGGGGGCGGCGTTGAGAGGGTGGCATGTGTAATGGTAAAGATGCAAGGAGTAGAGGTAGTGATGGTAGAAGAGTTTAAATACCTGGGGTCAACCATCCAAATCAGTTGACAGGGCACATGAGAGGTGAAGATGAGAGTGCAGACAGGTTGGAGTGGTGGAGATGAGTGTCAGGGATATTTGTTACAGAAGCATAGCAGCTAGAGTGAAAGGGAAGGTTTACAAGATAGTAGTGAGACCTGCTATGATGTATGGTTTGGAGACGGTGGCGCTGACAAAAAGACAGGAGGTGGAGCTGGAGGTGACAGAGTTGAAGATGCTAAGATTCTTATTGGGACTGACTAGGAGGGACAGGATTAGACAAGAGTGTATCAGAGGGACAGTTCAGGTTGAGCGGTTTGGAGACAAAGTAAGAGAGACGAGGCTGAGATGGTTTGGACATGTGCAGAGGAGGGATAGTGGGTATATTGGACAAAGGATGTTGAAGATGGAGTTGCCAGGCAGGAGGAAAAGAGAAAGACCAGAGAGAAGATTCATGAGTGTAATGAAGGAGGATATGGAGAGGGTTGGTGTGACAGAAGAGGCTGGAAAGGATAAGGTGAAATGAAGGCAGATGATCCTCTGTGGCGACCGCTAAAGGGAGCAGCTGAAAGGAGAAGATGATGATATTCCCACTACTAGTACTACAGTACCTAGTCACTCCTCTTCAGCTCTGGCATAGATAGACATAGGTTGCTGCTGGACTCTATAAACATTTCAAAAATCTTCCCATTACGGACCGCAGTACTTTTAAAAAAAAATGTTATTCCCCCACCTCTAATTCCTAGTACCCAGCCCAAGTTAAAGCAACATGAGTATAGTGTTAGATTGGTTTGTGAATAATGTTTATTTATAGTGGGTTTTTTTTCTGTCATGTAATTAGCCTGGGATGCATGTAAATGGAGCACCACAAATGATGCAAGCCCCCAACATGGGTGTGGTCCCAGGACCTGGACCTGGACCTGGACCTGGACCTGTACCTGGACCTGTACCAGGACAGGTCGGACCTCCAGGTAATCATCAGCACACACGTGAAAATGCTAAAATGATCTGGTTGGGCTAACACAGTACCCCTTAAATTATACTAGGGCTGCAGCTATCTATTAATCGGATAAGCTCCTCCTCCCCACAGCATTTATTGTTATTAAACATATGTAACTGTCGTATTGATTCTTCTGGACAATTAATACTGCTCTTTAGGGGGAACGGACCCTGATACCACTCTTTCAGGAAGAAGGTTCAGCATAGATTAGTCAGTTCAAGATTGCTTAATACATAAACGGCAAGCTTTTAGTCAAAAGGTCTCCAGTCGAAAGAAAAAAAGATACAAAAAGCTTATCTGATTAATCGATGAGTCGATAGCTGCAGCTCTAGGTTATACGTGTTGATTGGTAAGAATATTGATGGTTTTTAGTTCCCAGAATACGTTCTTCTGGGTGATACATATGCCAACTCATAATACTTTTTAAATCAATCTAAAAAACTGAACTTATTTTAAATTAGTGATGTCTGCTAATTTTGTTTGTATAATTATGGTTGTTTAAGCAAGTTATAAAAGCTAGACAGTATTTTTGTTGGTTAAAACACTCAAATCTTGCTAGAACTTTAACTTTGAGCAGTAAGCATTAATGGTTTGTGCTTTGGTTATTCAGGGTCCTTGCAGGTCCTTAAAAAGTCCTAAAATGTATTTATCCAAAATCAAGGTCTTAGCTACCCGTAAAATTGAGAAATAATCATTAACCCCTTGCACTCTGGTCAATTTCCCTAAAAACGCCAAAAAATAACGTACCCAAAGTAAATCAAAAGCTGTTCTTCAACCCTTTGCAGCATCTTCATGGGGTTGGTCTCATTTAAAAGAAAACACTTTGAATTTTTTGGCAAAACAGTCATAATCTCTCTAAGTGCTCCTGCCACTGAGTAACAGTCATCTAAACATACTGAACTTGAAGAAAATAAATTTCGCCTGGGTGTTTTTTTGGATACAAATGCTTGCAAATAACACACAGCTGTCAGATCCGGGCTGGAAAATGCAACAGAAATGTTGCACCAAGTGTTATCCAGCTGAGGTCAAAATTTTGTAACAATACCACAAAAAATGAATATATTACACAGCTTTATACTCAGGTTGTTCCCAGGCGTTTTTGAACTGTGCCAAATTGTGCCAAATGGCACAGTTTGGAAAAACGTCTGTAACTTTTGAATGATTCAATATAGAAGCTTCATCTTGGGCTCTAATGAAAGGTGAAGGGCTGTGTGTGTGTGTGTGTGGGGTTGTTTTGTGGAGATTGTGTGGAAAGGATGAGGCAGAGTTATTTCTCAGGTTCCATTTATTTCACAACACACTCTCCAACATTCAAAAGCAGAAGAAGGAAAAACTCCCAACATCTGCCAGTCTTATACCCCTGACATCAAAGTACAAAATCCCATTGTCTTTAAATCCCAAACACAATGCATCCCCCCTGCAGTTCCTCTCGATTCCACCCCAACCTGGGTGGTCAGGCAATCATTCATGTCCATCTCTTTGCATATCAAAAGGCCAACTCTCTAATCCTCCTCTTATCCCTAGGAGGTCCAGACCTTTTGTTCCTCTTCAGACGTGAAGCCAAAATAAGCACACAGGAATATACACGAGAGCATATGAACAGTCATACACATGTGAGCCCGTGAAACTACATATGTGCACCACATATAACCCCCCCCCCCCCCCAAAACGTCTAAGATGGAACAAACAAACACAGATTGCATGTCATAATAAAATTGCCACACATCAGTCCACATGCTGTCTTGGTCTCAACCGTCTGCCGTATCTGCTGCAGGCGGGCTTAACCTCTTCCACGGCGCCCTCCTGCTGTGGAGCTGCTGTCTGGGGATTAAAACTGTTAGTCAATCTCTGTGGGTGTACTGGGGAATGCTCCCTAGGGGGTCTACCCCGTCGCGGGGCCTTCGCCAACTGCACAGTTTCGTCAGCCATCACAAAAGCAGGTTTGAGTCTGTCTATGCCAATCATTTCCTCTCTGCCCCCCAAATCTAGCAAAAAAGGCTTATCACCTGTCTCTAGCACTCTAAATGGTCCATCGTAAGGCGGTCGCAGAGCTGTGCGGTGGGCATCATGTCTGACAAAAACAAACTCTGCATTTTTTAAAGCTTTAGGCACAAAAACACGCGGAAAACTGTGGTGAACGGGGCCTGGTAGGACACTCGGGCCCATGCTATTCTGCAACCGCTGAGCTGAGAAGAACTTTGGCGCTGGGTTGTCAGGGAGAAATTCTCTAGGCAGCCGAAGTGGCTGTGCGAACACTAGCTCCGCTGGGGAGGCGTCTAAGCCCTCTTTAGGTGCAGAACGCAACCCCAAAAGAACCCATGGTAGTTTGTCAACCCAATTTGCATCCGTAAGCGACGCTCTGAAAACGTTCGCATAACCCGTTAGCCTGCGGGTGATACGCGGTCGTGCGGTGGATTGTTGCCCCCAGGCTGCGGGCCATCGCTGACCAAAGTTTGGAAACAAATTGTGGGCCTCTGTCAGACGTAATATCCGACGGAACTCCAAAATGCGCTACCCATGCAGTTAAAAAAGCGCGCACCACCTCCTCGGCTGTGGTTGATGACAGGGGAACCACTTCTGGCCAGCGCGTGGTGCGGTCAACCATTGTCAGAAGATGTGTGCACCCTTGCAAGGGCGGTAGGGGGCCTACGAGGTCCACATGTACATGATCAAGCCTTTTAGCTGGAATATGAAACGGCTCCAAAGGAGCTGTCGTGTGTCTATGCACTTTGGCCCGCTGACAGGCCATGCAGGCTGCCGCCCACTCTCTAACTTGCTTGCGCAGGCCCGGCCATACAAATTTCTCCCCTACCATTTTGACCGAAGCGCGCACCCCTGGGTGCGCCAGCGAATGGATCGAGTCAAAAACGCGGCGGCGCCACGAGGCCGGAACCACCGGACGGGGTCGCCCAGTGGAAACATCGCAGATTAGGGGGGGCATACCGTCTTGCAGCACCCTGTCCTCCAGCCTTAACCCTGTTGGTCCAGACTGGAGCGCGCGCACGTCCGCGTCGCCGCCCTGCTTCGCGGCCATGGCTGCGTAATCTATCCCTACGCGGACTGGGGCCATGCGCGCTTCTGCGCCGCTACCCTGGTCCGTAGCAACAGCTGCGAAATCTATCTCTACGCGGGCTGGAGAAGCCACGGCACGCGAGAGGCAGTCTGCCACTACGTTAAGTTTACCCGCTACATGCTGGATATCGGTAGTGAACTCTGAAATTGCGGCCAGCTGTCTCTGCTGCCGGCCCGACCAAGGTTCCGAAATCTTGGCCATCGCAAAAGTCAGCGGCTTGTGGTCAGTGAACGCGGTGAAACGGCGTCCCTCCAGCCAAAACTGGAAATGACGAATAGCCAAATGGAGAGCTAACAACTCCCTGTCGAATGCGCTGTATTTTCGCTCACTATCGCGCAAAGTCTTGCTGAAAAATGCGAGCGGCTGCCAGGCTCCAGCCACATACTGTTCAACAACCGCTCCTATGGCCACATCTGACGCGTCAGTAGTGAGCGCTATGCGGGCCGTTGGGACTGGATGCGCTAACAACGCAGCGTTTGCCAAGGCTATTTTGACTTCAGAGAATGCGCGCTCCCGCTCGGGAGACCATTCGATTTTATTTGCGGGTTTTTGTTTTTTAAGCGCAGCGTACAATGGTTGCATGAGCTGCGCCGCGCGGGGGAGGAAACGGTTATAAAAATTCACCATTCCCAAAAACTCCTGTAACGCTTTGACCGTTTGTGGCTGGGGAAAATTTGCCACCGCGCGCACCTTGTCGGGCAGGGGGACTGCTCCTTCGGGAGAGATACGATGCCCCAAAAAATCAATCTGGGCCACCCCGAACTGACACTTCGCTGGGTTGATTATTAGCCCGTGCTCCGCCAACCTCCGGAAAATTGCCGTGAGGTGGTTTTCGTGTTCGTCCTCGGACGCACTGGCTACCAAAATGTCATCCAGGTAGACGAACACGAAAGGGAGATCGCACAACACCGCGTCCATCGTGTGTTGGAAAGTCTGCGCTGCGCCTTTAAGCCCAAACGGCATGCGCAAAAACTCAAAAAGCCCGAAAAGAGTTATTACTGCTGTTTTGGGTATGTCCTCAGCGCGGACTGGGACCTGATGATGACCGCGTACCGGGTCTATCTTAGAAAAAATGTGCGTCCCCGCCAAATGAACTGAAAAATCCTGGATATGTGGGATTGGGTAGCGGTCGTGTGCTGTAGCATTGTTCAGCCTGCGAAAATCACCGCACGGCCACCACGAGCCATCAGTTTTAGGGACCATGTGAAGCAGTGAAGCCCAAGGGCTCTTTGAACGTCGGATGATGATCAGTTTTTCCAGGTTGGCGAACTCCTCGCGCGCTATGGCCAGTTTAGCTGAATCCAAGCGCTGAGCTTTTGCAAAAACGGGCGGTCCGGTGGTCGTAATAAAATGCTCCACCCCGTGTTTAGCCACGGTCGCCAAAAACGTTGGCACCGCGAGTGCTGGAAACTGAGTGAGGAGTGTGTGGAACTTACCACCTGCAGCTGTGACGTTGGCTTGTGTTGTTGGCGGGTCACTCGCGCTGTGCAGGGAATAGAAGAAAAAGAGAGTGCATTAACCAGGCGTCTGTTAGCAAGATCGACCAACAAACCATGTGAGCACAAAAAATCAGCACCTAACATGTTGAAATTGACTGCCACTATGACGAAAGTCCACTCAAATGTGCAGCCGTGTAAAGACAGAGACAGGGTCTTCTCTCTGAAGGTGTTAATCGCCGAGCCGTTCGCTGCTGACACCACAGGGCCACTGGAAGACGCCAGCCGGTCAGCGTAGGAAGGTGTGGTGAAACTCAGCTGGGAGCCTGTGTCCACGAGGAAGTGCCTTCCCGATCGCGCGTCCCTCAAGTAGAGCAGCTTGTTCTCCTCACCGAGAGCCGCAGCTGCTACAGACTCCCGGTCTTGGCGTTTCCCGAGCGCTTGAATTGGCACGGTGGAATGCACTTGCGTGCCCTCTCGGCGAAACGGCGATGGTAAAAGCAAAGGACGTCGTCCGCTCCGCGCCTCCTGGCCCCCGCCGCTGCTGTCGTCGGTGAGTCTGGTGCTGCAGCCTCTGACCCCCCGCCATCTCCGGATGTTGCGCCCAGCTCCGCTGCTGCGGTCGTGGCCGTGTGTCGTCTATGGGCGTCGACGAGTCGTTGTGCCTCCTGGCCCAGCTCGTGGTAGTCTCGGTGGGCCAGCAGCTGTGAACTGGCCAGGGTAACTCTCACCGCTGACGGTAGTGTCCTGAGGAAAAGGTGGGCGGAAATAAAGCCATCGTCTTCGGCGTCTCTCAAACTCAGCATCTTCGCCATCAGGTCTGCGGGTCTGTCGACCTCACACTCAGTCAACGCCAGGATCTTCTCTGCTCGCTCTCCCAGCGAGGGGGTGAAAAAACGGATGAGAGCAGCCTTCAAAGTGCCGTACTTGTCGTCGTCTGGCGGGTAGTTGATCAGGCTCTCTACACGCTGGGCTGTGTGGTTGTCCAGCTTTGCAACTACATGGAAGAACTTCGTGGCGTCTGCCGAAACCTTCCGAAGATGGAACTGTGCCTCGACTGCGTTAAACCAGGAGCGTGGACTGTTCTGCCAGAAGTCCGGAAGCTGGACTGTGGTAGCTGCATTAGCTTGGCTGGCTCCTGATGAGTCCGGTGCAGGAGAATCATCACCGGCCATAATATGTCTTAAGGTCACCAGTGTGGAGATTGTGTGGAAAGGATGAGGCAGAGTTATTTCTCAGGTTCCATTTATTTCACAACACACTCTCCAACATTCAAAAGCAGAAGAAGGAAAAACTCCCAACATCTGCCAGTCTTACACCTCTGACATCAAAGTACAAAATCCCATTGTCTTTAAATCCCAAACACAATGCATCCCCCCTGCAGTTCCTCTCGATTCCACTCCAACCTGGGTGGTCAGGCAATCATTCATGTCCATCTCTTTGCATATCAAAAGGCCAACTCTCTAATCCTCCTCTTATCCCTAAGAGGTCCAGACCTTTTGTTCCTCTTCAGACGTGAAGCCAAAATAAGCACACAGGAATATACACGAGAGCATATGAATAGTCATACACATGTGAGCCCTTGTAACTACATATGTGCACCACAGTTTATTCATTCATGAATGAATGAATGAACAAACAAGCCCCCACACACAAAGAAGCATGCCACGTAAAAAATGTGTCGCTTTTTTTTTACAAGAAAAAATAACCTACAGTGCACTAAAAATTATACCAAAATATCTGTAATGTAGAAGATAACACCCCCCCCCCACTGCTACAGAGGACGGACATCGCCCATCGCTACATGACGGACAGTGGTGACGGTGCGCCGCAGTCTACTACGCACAGTTGTACTAAAATATCTGCAATAATATCTGCAATCCGCTACAGAAGAGTAGCGGGGGGGGGGGGGCCTTCACAGTCCAGACGTGGCACACGGACCGATCTGTCATGTGGCGATGACGCACAGTTGTAATTTACCGATCGGTCAAAAGTCATTTTTGATTACAATTTTCAGGGATAAAGAATAATTTAGCTTATAACACTTACCTGTCCACAACAGCAGTGTCACTGGCGAACTTCTCTTCCTCATTGTCAGACGAACATGATGCTGGTCCGCTTGTTATGGACTCGTGGTTCTGGTCACGCGACCCGGTCAAACCATAATTCCATTATTGCGGTTTTGCGCTTCCATGATTGCGGTTTTGGCGAACGATTTTTCAAAACAAATAAGAACAGTAGTAAGAAAAAAAGACTGGCGAACGTGTGTGTGTCACCCAGCCTTACACAAAACAGATTTTACGCACGGGACGCATGCTTTCGAACTTCTGTGCTTCAATTGGCTGGCTGTATTCGCAGCCGTTGGTAGGCGGGTCCTTCTTGCTAGGTTTTCAGTCATTGGTTCTTCAAGGTTTCAGAAACCCAATTCAAGGCTCTTATTAGTCGAATGAGAGGTCAATCACATCTAAACCAATCAAAGCACTCCTTTGGCTTTCTGTTCACGGCTGTGTCTGTAGTGGAAGAATGGAAATGCAGGTTTTTTTTTCTTCGTGCGCTCTAGGATGCAGAGACATGTCTGCGCGTGGTACACTGGAGTGCAAGAGGTTAAATTCCTGCCACGGGCCTTAACAATACACACCTACACGACTTACTGGAAACGCAGTGCTTTCTGAAAAATGTCCAAATAAAAACTCAAGGAAATGAACAGAAATCCTTAATTTGTTTACTGGCTTTATTTAGAAGATTTACAACCAGAAATGTTTACCCCATAACAGCCATGGACGGCTGGACAGTTTTTACACCACGTAATATGAGAGCAGATATTTTTCACAATTTAAAAAAAAAAAAAAAAATAGGACAGATTTGTTGAAAATTTAAGTCTGGATACCGTATACACTGATTAAGTAATAGTCTTTAACTTTTACAGTGGATTCAGAAAGCAGCCTACTTTATTTAGCTGTGTTTGATTTTGGATGTAACTGGAATCACGCCATTCTGCAGTCACTTGCAGAAAATGATAAAGAGCAACTCAGATTATTATTATTAATGCAGATTTGTTCAAATTCATGCATGTCATTTCCTTGACTCTTCTTACGTGTCTACAGCATCTTCTGCATGCATTTATGTATTTCTTTCATTCTGGCTTTATTTTATTTATTTTCATGTATTTTATTGCAGTGGATTTAAGGGTAAAACTTTCATAGCTGACTGTTGGTGTGTATGCTTTTGTGCAGCACTTGTGTGTCTCATTTTATATGTTCACAAATTTTCTCCAAAAGAAGTGGTGCAAATTGAAATACAGAAATGTGAAAACGTGTATTAATGTTAGATGTTGGGGTTACCTGTGGCGTATGATCTGGTTGAACACAGCCATGCCACATGAGGTTGTACAGTGCACAGGTCTCCTTATGTTGGAGGACCGTTTTAATCTCTAATTAAAAAAAAAAAAAAAATGTGGCTATGTGTGGATTAGAATATGGATTTCCATAATCCTGAGTGATCGCCATGGGCTCCAATCATTAAAACTGGTAAAACTTGGAATGACAGCACTCTTCAGTAGAGGTTGCCGTCTTATTTAAACTGGACTCAAAGAAAAACCCGGCAGTCATTTAAATTTAGCCTAGAGAATTCAGGTTTTATCTCATTAGACCAGAGACTCTCGTATTGTTGAAGACCTTTTAAATGGTTAATTTAAAACCAAAAGCCTCTCTGAATCCACTGTACATCAAACATGTTTAATGTCATGGCTCACTGAGATCACTAGGTGTCACCAGAGCCTTATAACCAACAGAGATTCTTCATGAGGAACGCAACGGTCCTCCAACAGAAACGCTTGGTTTTCTCTATAAATGATTGGCATCACTCTGCCCCATGGGTTCTCCAATGCATCCACTGCTGTTTAGTTCTATAGTTTCTTTGTGTTTGCATGGGCTGCTTTAGTAGCATGCTGAAATGCCGCTTTGCTGTCTTGAGTCGTGTGTCTCCTGTTCTTTCCACTTTAATGCTGGCTCAGGAAACCTTCAGCATTCTCCCACAGGATCGTCTGCTCAAGCTGCTATGGAGCGGCCCCCAGGTATCACCTGTCCCCTACTCAGTTCTCCAGTCAGATCACGACACTGTCCAAACACTCAGCTTTCTACACTCCGCTACAGTGCATGTTAACTGTAGGTACTTCACAAGAGGCTCTTTACAAACATGTTTATAGAGCAAAAATGGTCTTGGAGTGTTATCATAACTACATCACAACATGGGGATGAGGGAATCTGCTTTTGTAGGTCAGGAACCTGGTATCTCTTTTCTCATCACTGCTTTGTTAGAGGTGTAGCCAGGGTGACTGCATATTTAATTTGGTGTCGTAGGTCCCATATTGTGCATTTTCCAGACATTAGGTTTAAGCTTTGGACATCCTCAGGGATGTACAGTTAGGTCCACATATATATATTTGGACACTGACAAGTTTTGTTATTTTGTTTTGTTTACCAAAACATATTCAAGACACAGTTATTTTTATGTCAATAAGGGTTTAAAGTGCAGCCTCTCAGCTTTAATTTTAGGGTATTCACATCCAAGTTGGTGTGACTGTTTAGGAATTGCAACCATTTTTATACAAAGTCTCCTAGTTTCAGGGGCTCAAAAGTAATTGGACAAATTAACCTTACCATAAATAAAATGTTAATTTTTAATACTTTTTTTCAGAATCCTTTGCAGGCAGTGACTGCCTGAAGTCTGGAACCCATGGACATCACCAAACGCTGGGTTTCCTACACTGTGATGCTTTGCCAGGCCTTGACTGCTGCTGTCTTTAATTGTTGTTGGTTTGTGGGTCTTTCTGACTTAAGTTTTGTCTTAAGCAAGTGAAATTCCTGCTCATTTGGGTTGAGATCTGGTGATTGACTTGGCCATTGCAGAATATTCCACTTCTTTGCCTTAAAAACTCCTGAGTCACTTTTGCAGTATGTTTTGGATCATTATCCATCTGTACTGTAAGGCCTCATCCAGTCAACTTTGCTGCATTTGGCTGAATCTGAGCAAACAGTATATCCCTGTACGCTTCAGAATTCATCTGGCTGCTTCTGTCTTCTGTCACATCACCAATAAACACTAGTGGCCCAGTGCCACTGGAAGCCATGCATGCCCGTACATCACACTGACTCTACCATGTTTTACAGAAGATGTGGTGTGCTTTGGCTCATGAGCCGTTCCAAGACTTCTCCATACTTTCTTCTTTCCATCACTCTGGTACAGGTTGACCTTGGTTTCATCTGTCTAAAACCCTAGTCACACTAAAGGCAGAATGAGCCAGAATGCTGTCAGAATGAAAATGAAAATTCCTTGTATATTCCTGGATATTTGAAGGGCGTTTGAAAAATTCTGACTGCATTCTCAGTGCATTCCAAGTATTCGGGCCCATTCTTATGGCCGGCCTGAATGTTTTGCTCATGCTCAAAACTTTCAGGTGCATTTGAAGTAGGGAAATATTGAACGAAGTGTATTCTAATGGCACTATGACTGCATTCTAAATATTGTTACAGCATTCCAATAGCTGATAACATTCCAGGGAGAGCCAACTTGCATAAAAACGTTGGCCAACTGCCGCTGGAACATCAGCTGAGTCCACAGCCCCTCCCCCCATAAGAATTTTGGTCAATTTGAAATTCCCTCCTGAATGTTGCGTGAATTTTGAAAATTCTTCGTTCCAGCTGGTTCTGCTTGATTCCTGCTGATTCTGAATTAGTGTGATGGGGGCATAAAGAATGCTGCTCCAGAACTGGACTGGCTTCATAAGATGGTTTTTTGGCAAAGTCTAATCTGGCCTTTCTATTTTTGAGGCTGATTAGTGGTTTGCACCTTGTGGTGAACCCTCTATATTTGCTCTCCTGAATTCCCCTCTTTATGGTAGACTTGGGTACTAATACACCTACTTCCTGGAGAGTGGTCTTCACTTGGGTGGATGTTGTGAAGGGGGTTTTCTTCACCATGGAAAGGATCCTGTGATCATCCACCACTGTTGTCCTTTGTGGATGTCCAGGCCTTTTTGAGTTCCCAAGCTCACCAGTGTGCTTTTTTTTTTTTCTCAGAATGTACCAAACTGTTGATTTGGCCACTCCTAACATTTCTGCCATCTCTCTGATGGATTTCTTCTTTATTCAGCCAAAGATGGTCTATTTCACTTCCATTGAGAGCTCCTTTGACCGCATGTTTAAAAAAAGACTGCGTTTTCAGGATTTTGCATGCATAGGCTGATTGACTTCTGACACCGCAAATAAAGCTAGAACAGCCATTCTGCTGTGGCCACTCCTAAAGCGACCGACCAGCCGAAAGTAGAAGTGTGTTCTACAGGGTCTACTGTGATTTGGCAAAGTTAGGAGGTGACACACTGTACTTTTTCTTGATCCTGACTGATGGATGTCAACCAGAGGAGATCTTTAGCAGTTTGAAAATTCAGTGATCACCTCCGGGGATTAGGCTGCATATTGAGAATGTTTGGATTAAGGGACATTTTTGCCCCAAAAGACCTTTTCATTCTCCATGTTTATGTTCTGTTTTTAGCCTTGGTGCTGTTGCCATGGCACTATGGGCAAATTTGGGTCAGCGGGCTGGGGGAGTGCTGGTTCTCTTCCATGTACCTGTGTGCCTGTGAACCTTGTGGTTGCCACACAGAAACACCACAGAGTCAAACCAGACTTTTTTTTTTTTTTTTTTAGCAACGAAATGGACATGAAGCACTATTTATAAATGTGAGCATGTAATTAATAACGGGGTGCAGTTTTTCACAGAACTCCCACTCATTCATGCAGTAGAAACCAATGTGAAGATAATTTGACTATTACTAGAAGGAAGATGAAAATGGTGCGGTTTCCTCGTAAGTGTTCTTTCCCCCGTGTTAACAGCCGTCATTAGTTGTGACTGTTAGCAGTCTGCAGTGCATGTGAAACGGCAAAAGTCATTCTCATAATCAGAAGCTGAGACTATTAAGCCTTCCGTTTACTCTTTGAAACATTAATAGTTTAATAAAGAGATGATTCAGCTGAGTTTGAGGACAGTGCTGTGAAGGATTCCTGTAAAAATCTAGCTGCATGGCTTAATTTTGATAAACTCATTTCAGCAATGGTTGTATTGATGTATCTTGTGCACAGTGTTATACATACAATAGGCACCCAGAGCATGGTTAAGTTTCATTGCCATTTACTGTTGCAGTTATGATTTTTTTAAGATAATCTGTAAAAGAAAGCTGTAGTAACCTTTAAAGGATATGTTATATTAGATGATCTGAGATAGAAACGGGGGTTTGTCCGTCCATCCACATTGCACAGGAATCACTACGCCGAGGCATTTTCCCCGACGGCCACCAAAGTCACTTAAAATGATCCTCAGGCTCGTCTGCATTCAGGTTGTTCTCGGGGTCGAGGTTATTGTCAAAGGTCCGGAGATTTGGGCATTTATGATTTCACAAAAAAATGCCCCAGTGTTTGGCAGGCTCATGCACAATGATCCTCAAGTGAGTCTGCTTCTAAGCTGTGCTCAAGGTCAGCAGTCAGGAGATCCAAGCGCTCTTGTTGTGATTTCATCAGGACGGAATGAGCTATGAGGGGGGGCTGAAAAGTTCATAGTGGTCATTCATTCATTCATTCATCTTCCACTTAATCCTTTTTGGGTTGCGGGGGGGGGGGGGGCTGGAGCCTATCCCAGCATCTTGGACAGATCACCAGTCCATAGTGGTCAAATATGACCACAGTGGTTTATTTTTCAACATGGTCTCCCCTTCGGTCCACACACTTCTTCCATCGGTGTTGCAGCGCTTGGATCCCTGCGGTTGAAAACTAAACCATATTTCGTCAAATTTGACCACTATGAACTTTTCAGCCCCCCCAACGCGCACACACAGTCATTGATAGGGTGGCATAACCAAATTAAGAATTCAAGATGGCTGTACTGCTGATGCATCACCCATAGTGCATCAACAGTTTTGTAAAATGTATATGTCTTTTGTGGTCCGTCATAATTACAGTACTTACAGTAGTAGTATACTGACATCATTTTGTCAGATGGTTTTCAGCCTCAGACAGAGAGAGATCTACTGTCTACTCTCTCAAGCAAAGGAACAAAAGAGGATTTTACAAAAAATGAGGCAAAAAGCAAGTGCGACAACGGAACAAAATCCATGTCATCATCAGGAAAATATTTCAGTTATGGAGAGACCTTTGAGATTCGTGAAGTTTGACTCAGCCCTTGTTGTCGTTGTCCTCAAAAAATTAGCAGCCAGTTGTTGTGATTTTTGGATTGTGTGCGTTTTATCATTGCGTCAGACTTTGATTTTATTTTCAGAAACAAGTGCTTTCATGTCTTTCATGACCTCCATGCCTTTTGGTAACTGATGTCATCAGTGGGGGGGGGGGGGGGTGTGTGTGTTATAAATAGTCTGGGTCCCAAGCTTTTGGCTGTTAGAGACTCTTACTACAGACGGTGACTTCATTGTTTGAAACTTTGGGCACACTTAATCTAAGCATTCCCATATATTTGATTACACAGCAATGAAGAGTGCTTTAGTTCACACAAATGACCTTCACTGATGCTTCATATGCTCCAGAGAGTAGTGGAGTGAGGGGGGGGGGGGATCCTAAATGACCTTGAGCATATGTTTATATAGCACATCATATACAGTGATACAGGGTATATGCTATTTTCATAAGCAGAAGGAGCACAGTGATGGTCCAGTATCAGCTGATGGTATTTGGAACAACCTGTAATTGTTTCTAAAAAAAAATAAAAAACAAGAATCTGTTTAATTCTGTTTTTGTGCTTGTCCCCCTAAAAAATGCTTTATTGTTTATTTGCACAAGAGCAGAATTAAAACAGAATTATCATTCGTGATGCTTTCATGACCAAATTACTCTGACTTGCAAGGCACAAGTAGGGCAGTACCCTTCAGTCAGTTTTCTCTGTCTGATCTGGATTTTGAATCTTCAGTTTTCTTGTTAATGTTAATGGGTGACCACAATTCCTTCTTACTTCCTGCCTTGTGTGTCCCTGATGTCTGTGTGTTGTGACCCTGGGCTGCAGTCAGTGCTTGTTTTAGTCACTCCTAAATAACCTTGACTTATTCCTAAAATATCCATCACTCACCTTTTGTAGAGGTGACTGCACTGTTCCTCTTACCTCAAGTTTAGGCCCATTCATTCTTATTAGATTAGTTATGGGACATTGTGTGACCAGTGAAGAGACATGTTGCATCTCGTAGGGTAGCATTTATGTTGTTGAATGTCTTTCTGCTCCACCTGCCTCGTCACTGTGGGAAACGGGGCATTCAGCTTCTCTGCTTCTCATCTCTGGAACTCCTTACCACCTGACATCAGAAATATTGACTCTCTCTCTCTCTTCAAATCCAGGCTCAAGACCCATCTGTCTAGACTATCTTACTTCTCTTAACTGCTTATGCTCTGTCTCGTTTTTAATATGTTTTAAATTTTTGTTTTTATTTGTTGTTCTTGATTTTATCGCATGGTGTCATTGAGTGCTCTGAAAGGGGCTGATAAATCGAATGTATTATTATCTTTCTCCTCGCAGGACCAGGCGGTATCCCCCCCAGAGGTCTGCTGGGAGATGGTCCCAATGACCCCCGAGGAGGATCTCTTATAACCGTCACCGGGGAGGTCATAGACCCCAAGTAAGGCACTGATCTGCATCACTTTACCTTAATAGGGACAGCCAATGAAAGTGTTGCTTTTTCATTGCTGTTGCGCATCAGTTTTGGGTATGTGGAGTGGCTTTGTTAGGGTCCACCTTTGTTCCGGTGATAACGTGAGAACCAGAGCTCACTGTGAAGATGCCCCTTCCACTTTTATCTCCACCCATGTTAATGACGTTTTCCTTTGCGTGTCAAAATCCAGAAACCTGCAGCGCTGCTAGCAAGTTAGCTCGGTAGCATGACCACGGTTTCATAACTATTCTAATAACTATCCCCAGCTGGCTCGTTAATCCAAAATTGATTATATATCTTGTTGTTCTGTTTTTTTTTTATTGTATATGTGGTGTGTTGTTGTGACCCCGCTGGGCGGATGGGCAGCAGCATCAACACCTACCTTGTGAACATGATAAGTAGGGAAAAAATGATGTAGCATTTTCAAATTGATACTATAGTTGCATCGATGCAAAATCTCGGATGAGTTCAAATTTGGGTGACCTCCAACCTTTTAAGGTCGAGGTCAGAAGTCAGTTTTCCCTAAATCTTGTTTTGGTTTGCCTTTCAGGGCTTCCGTACATGTTGCTTGCAGGCATGTATAGGGAAAAAAAGTTGAAAATTTGTAACAACAAGCTTGAAAATGTCTGAGGAAAAAAAAAAATCAAAACATTTGCAAGAATAAATTCATACAATTACATGCAACCACTCGCAAATTTAAGGGGAAAAATGTAAATGTTCAAGTAAAAGAAGTTGCAAACTTATAAGAAAATAATGGGAAGATAAGAAGTCAAATTTACATGAAAAATTGCAAATTTACAAGAATTAAAATGTAAAAGAAAAAATTGTACAGGAAATATGATACAAACACGTAAGTAAAGAAGGTCTCAAATTTATCAGAAAATGCCCAAATTTTCAAGAAAAGTTATAGATTTACAAGAATAAATTTACAAATGTACATGAAGAAAACTTAGAAGACATAATGATCCAAACATACAAGTATCTCTTGGTCAGTCAAAAAGCTGATTAGTCAAGAACTTTGAAAAGCTGCCCCTCCCAATGGTGGATGGGTACAAAGGTTAATACCAAGCCCTAGTTACACTTGTGACTGATGGCCAGGATGAGTGGAAATGCAGTAATCCATTTGTGAAAATGCAACTTCAGGTCAAAGCAACCAGCAGACGGTTCATATCTTTTAAAGGAATAACTGATCAGAGAGAAGCAGTTTACCGTTGATCAGAAGTCCTGCTGTTTTGTTAAAAAATTATGTTCAAAACAAAGTTGCTTACATAAGTAATAGGCACCAGTTTCGCCAAATAATCAAAGGGAAAAAAAGGATTGACTTGAGGATTACAATATTAGTGGCTTAAACTGACACTCCTCAGTCATACCTGTTCTCTTATTAAATGGGACGTATTACGTATGTAATTTTTTTCCACATGTTGGAACAGTTCCCAGAAGTGTTAATGAATGAATACCTCAGCTGTGGTATTGATTTGAAATGCCTACGCTTTTTCTTTCTCTAGTTGTCACGTTCACAAGATATGAAGCAGTAAGAAGTAATGATTGTCTTTTTCTCAGAAAAAGACAATCATTACTTCTACTTTTGCAGCTGGCAAAAAAAAAAAAAACGGACAGTGCTCTCCGGTGGATGAATGGCTGCCGTTAATTATTGGACTTAGAAAAATTCCAGCTTTTCAGGGCTTTGGTAAGTCACCTGCCAAAGTGCCACTAAAGAGTGACCGAGCTACAGACCACAGATGAATTTGTGTGGCGTTTGGCTGATGGGCCAATGTTGATGTCAAGCCTTGACTGTCACTTTGATACAACATTGGCAATATGAAATAAACTCCAAAGTGTTGCTTATTATTACTACCGATGAAAGTGATTTTGTGAATCTGAATGATGTTATCACCAATTATTAGTTTTTCATTTTAGGATGGTGGCTTCAGGCTAATTTTTTATTTTAAAAAATCCTTTGTTTTGACTTTTTTTTTTTTTAGTTAAAATAAAAAGTTCAAATTGCTCCCATTTTATTTTGTCCCTTTTAGCCGAGGTTATATGGGAGCCCCACCACCCCACCAAGCTCCCCCTGTGCACATGCCTCAAATGGGAGCTGGGCCTCCTGCAGATATGAGAGGACCTCCAATGGACATGAGAGGCCCACCCATACAGGAACCCAGAGGCATGATGGTTGACCCCAGAGGGGGTCCCATGATGGAGCCACGGGGACCGCCAATGGAGACCAGAGGTAGGAGCTTCACTTTCTTGTAACTGTAGGTTAATTTTATGTTTGCCTGCATATAACATTTTTTTTAACCATTGATTTTTGAGATTTCGCTTTTTAGAATATTTGTACATTTCCAATAATTCGTTCAGTGTTCAGGAGGGTGCAAATGGTGCGATCTGTTTCCCTTGCAGGTCGTGACCCAAGAGCAATGGACACCCGCGGGCCCATGACGGGTCAAAGGGTTCCCATGGCAACAGGGATGCAAGGCCTCGTTCCTCACGGCATGGGTCCAAATGCTCCTCCACCTGCAAGACCGGTATGGCTGCTTGTTTTATTTCCTTTTTCTTTTCCTTTGTTTTAAAGTATATGTTTTAATTTGATGGAAAATGTACAAGATGTTCTGAAACACAGCAGCAGCTTTCTTGAATAGAATTTTTTTATTTATATTTTGAATAAAAGCATACCTGCCAACTACTCCGGTTTTGCCGTAATGGTTCCGGTTTTTAAGACCCCGTTCCGGGTTCCGGTTTTATTATTCAAAATTACGGTTTTTCACTAAAAAATTCAGTCAAAAATTTTAAATTGTAAAAAAAACACGGAAAACACGAAAGCAATTCCAAACACGCTGTTGCTCGGAATCGTATCTAAATTTAGAACAAAGGCAATCGGCACTGCTTCATGTAGGTGTATTGCGCATGTGCGAGAGGTCTGAGCCAATTTTCCATGTGCAATCGCGAGGCAGTCAGGTAAGAATTATATGTTTTCATCATGGAGTCTGCCGGAGAAAAATCACTAACGAGCGTGAAACACAAACGAAAATTACAGTCTTTTCGTGAGGAATACATCAAAGCATTTCCGGGAGTTATTATTCGCTCAAGAAGGGGTGAAAATTACGCAAATTGCACTTTGTGTAGACAAGACTTTTTGATTGGACATGGCGGAATCAGCGATGTGAAAGACCACGTAAAAACGAAAAAACACAAGGCCAGTGCCAGTGACGCTAGCGGCAAACCTGAAGAACATGTTCTGTGTAATTGCAAACCTTGTCATGCTTGGTGTATCATGTAAACACATAAAATATCAGAGCGATTTTGCCGTCATTTACGCACGTGTGTCATACAGTGCTAGTATACCCTGCTGATATTTCTAGTCTTCTAGTTACCGCCGCCAAGGAGGTTATGTGATCATCAGCGTTGGTTTGTCTGTTTCTTTGTTAGCAAGATAACTCAAAAAGTTATGGACGGATTTTCATGAAGTTTTCACAGATTGTCAGAAATGGGGTATCCTACAGATGATTAGATTTTGGTGGTGATCCAGATCACCATCTGGATCCAGGAATTTTTTAAAGGATTCTTTTTTTTTTTTTTTAATTTAACATTGCGAGATAGGGCCATTTTCAATATTTTATTTATGATGTTAAACACTGTATGGGGGGAACTGTGGCACTTGGCGGAGGTCTGCGCTCTCCGAGTGCTTTTCTAGTATTCATAATACATCACATCTGGCCTATTCAAAGTTCTATGCAGTGTTAAGATAGTCTTTTGAATGCAAATTTAATGAATGAATGAATCTTTATTTCGGATAGATTAAAAGTAAAGATTAAAAAGAAACAGAATAATATAACAAAGGCGAAAAAATCCAACAAGGTCAAATTAAACAATAACTCCTCTGATTATACAGTTCAACATAAGTTATCTGAAATGGGTGATGGCTGAAGCCGCAGCTTATATTGCCCACCCATATTCCATCCAAGAATTCAAAAGAAAAACAAAACAAGAGCGATTACAATTCAGAACAAAGCTAAGACAAAACGTGACAAAAAAAACTAAGCTACAACACAACACAGACTGGATATGACAATCCTTATGTGATTTTACATGTCATCTTGTAAATATGTTTGGAGTATTTCTTCCTTTAGTTTTTGTTTAAATTGTCCAAGCGTTGTACATGATTTTAATTCAGGTCCAAAATCGTTCCATAATCTGACTCCTTGCACTGAAACACAGTGTTGCTTGGTGGTAGTTCTCACTGAAGGTTTTTGAAATATACATGTTCCTCTGAAATGATATTGTTTCTCCCTTATTTGGAACAACTTTTGGATATTTGCGGGCAGTGACAGATTCTTAGCTTTAAACATTATTACTGCAGTTTTAAAGTCAACCAGAACTTTCAACTTGAGAGCTTTTAATTTAAGAAAAAGTGGGTTTGTTGGTTCCCTGTAAGCAGCTTTGTTTATTATTCTAATAGCTCTCTTCTGAAGCATAAAGACTGGATATATGTTTGTTTTATATGTATTTCCCCATACTTCAGTACAATATGTCATGTATGGGAGTATTAATGAATGATACAAAGTATATAATGTGGGTTGATTCAGCAAATATTTCGCTCTGTGTAGTATTGCAATTGATTTAGATATTTTACCTTTAATATAATTAATATGTGACTTCTATGTCAAATGCTAATATTTGTTTGACACTGTGGCCCCTGGACCCCGGCTAGCTACTAGGCTTTTCAGGTTTGAAAGTTGAAGAAATATGAGGTTGTTAGCTACATTCTAACTTGATTTAATGCTAATATTTGTTTGGCGTCGGGGGGCTTCGCCCCCCTGAACCCCCCACCAGGACTTTGTCCTGGATCTACCGGGGCCTGCGGCCCCTGGACCCCGGCTAGCTACTAGGCTTTTCAGGTTTGAAAGTTGAAGAAATATGAGGTTGTTAGCTACATTTAACTAGATTTAATGCTAATATTTGTTTGGCAAATATTAGCATTATTATTATTAGCATTAGCATTATTAGCATTAGCATCGGCCCCTGGACCCCGGCTAGCTACTAGGCTTTTCAGGTTTGAAAAGTTGGCAGGTATGTAAAAGGGAAAAAACAAAGGAAATCTCACAATCAAGCACTCAAAATTAAATGACTGTGAGAACTAATGGTGTGTTTTTGTTCACAGGGTCCTGGTATTTCTGGTGTCCCACCAGCAGGCGGAGGCTTTAGTCCAGGCCAAAGTCAGGTCTCCACACAGGACCAGGAGAAGGTATCAGTTAATCTGCTTTATTAAAAACTGAATAATGAGTGTGTTTAATTAAACAATATTACACGAGAGGGAGTGCTTTATTAGTGAATATATAACTGCCGTGATTTGGCTGTAAGCATCAGTTATATATTCATGATACCACACAACCTTGAGTGTAATATTGCATTTATACAACAATTCCACAAGCAGTTTAGTAAATATCAGCAATACAGGACAGAATTTTAAAAAAAATTGTTTTTTTTCATTTGTTTAACCAGTTATTCTGCTCGACCCAGAAATAGTCCCCTTCAAATGTACCCAGTTAACTGTTGCTAAGCACCTCAATGAGCATAATATAGAAAAGAATAGACCTATTGTCATTTCACACACATTTAACCAAATTAAATGGTGTGTATTGCCAGAAGCCAGTGTTTATAATACCAGTACAGGTATAATACATACCTGTTGAGTAGGGTTTGTGGGTCCAGGGATGGCAATTTTCCGCCGATCCGCGGATTTCTGCCGATTTATTTTCAAATTGATCATTTCTGTGAATCGTCTAAATCTGTTGAGAAAATTTTAGGGGGGTAAGGTACCTTATTGTTACCGATTTTAGCAAAAATCAACACGATTACATAAGCGCTCGGCACTTCCCCGGGTCAAGTCTCCCGCGATAACCCGGATGTTTTGTACTCAAGCTACTGCTGTATTGTAAACAGCCCTGCGATTGGATAGTTGCAAACGATTGGACCAATCAAATGGCTCGTTGTATGCTTTGTCAAAAATTCATGGCGGTGTGTTCTCAGGGATGTGATTTTTCCGCTAATTCGCCGAATTCCGCTTTATTTTATCTTCCAGGAAGATAAAGTACGTTAAGTACGTTAGCGGCTTGTGGTCCACGAACGCAGTGAGGGTGCGCCCTTTCAGCCAGAACTGGAAGTGGCGTATGGGCAGGTGGAGAGCCATTAACTCTCTGTCGAACACGCTGTATTTACGCTCACTGTCGTGCAAAGACCTGCTAAAAAAGGTGAGCTGCTGCCAAGAACCAGCAACGCATTGCTCCACGACGGCCGCTATGCCCATGTCCGAGGCGTCGGTAGTGAGCGCTATCAGAGCCGCCGGGTCTGGGTGCGCCAGTAGTGCAGCATTCGCCAGAGCTGTTTTAACCTCAGAGAACGCCTGCTCCCGCCCCGGAGTCCAGTCGACTCTGTCCGCCGGTTTCCGTTTCTTGAGTGCGGCGTACAACGGCTGTATGAGCTGGGCTGCGCGGGGGAGGAAACGGTTATAAAAGTTAACCATCCCCCAAAACTCCTGCAGCGCCCTGACATTGATGTTGAGGAGAAAAAAAAAGCAAAACAATTTAGTTAGATTACTTTTATGATTCCAAACAGTTTGAAATTGACAGTGCACAGTGGACATTGACTCATAACTTTTGAATATTTCTAAGACTTGGCTGCATCAGTGATTGTGCAAAATGAACTCCTCAAGTCTCAATGGAGATTGAAACTGGTGATCTGAAATGAATGCTGAAATTATAAAAAGTAATGGTATGAATGAATTTTATTTCTATTATGGAATAGATAAAATTAACTGATTTTGATTTGATCAAGTGTTAAAGCATGTGATGGATAATGCTTGTTGGAATATTTTAGGAATGCTATCTTCTTGGAACATAAGTCAATATTATACAGTAATAAGTGGCATTCAGCTGTTTGTTTTGTGTCATTTAAGCACAGTTCTGGTACTTAAAAATCATAAAAACCCAGGAGCTTCGGGGGGCTTTGCCACCCTTGCCCCCCCCACCGGGGCTCTGCCCCGGACCCCACTGGGGGACTGTGTCCCCCAGACACCCTACTAAATTTTCAGATAATTTCCCCAACCCCAAATCACATCCCTGGTTCATGTTGGAATTCTGACCTTTTGGTATTGTTTTCAGCGGAATTATGAGATTTTTATCGAAGGATCAGGAGTCATCAGTGCTAGAAATAGACAAAAGGGTCAAAAATAAGTTCCGATGGAATTGGCTTGAGAGAAAAGTGACGGTAAAGGTGAAAAGTGGCTCAAAGTTCGACGAGGTAACAGAAACACTCAGACAGTTTCTGAAGAAACCAGAAAAGAAGATTAAGTTCAAAGTTCAGAGACTGACGACAGCTTGCTGCCAAAAGGAAGAAAGTTTCACATTAGAAGTGACTTGGTGACCAGTGTAAATAGTGTAATAAACTCTTATAGAACTGTTAAATATGTTGGACTAAAGACAGTGAGACAACATTGAAGAAAAAGTAAGTTAACTTTTCATTAAATTTAATGATTTATCTAAGTCTAGGATTTCATTTTTTTTTTTAAATAATTTTTTTCAGTCTAAATTACTTCTGTTTTACTGAAAACCTCCCAGCTTCAGGGGGGCTGCGCCCCCCGGCCCCCCCATGAGTCAGTCGACCAAATTAGATTTCAGCTGAAATCAGAATTTCCTGTTGCCATCCCTGTGGGTCACATTACTTGTGCTGATGGCTAATTAGTGGTTTAGCTTCAACTCATTTCCATGTTAATTTCTGCTTACTTAGCTTGCTTTTTCTTAGTATTTTCAGATGAATCGGAGTCCATCACCACAAAGGTATTATGGTTGGCTAGTCGAAACAATAAATCCGACTCTGGCCTGTCTATTTTGTTGTAATCAAATGTGAAATATCTAGTAAGATGATGAGGGTAGGACTTCCGGCTCACTGAGGTCTGGATTTTTTGGACTGTCTCGTTTTTCAAACAGCTCCTCCCTGTGGAAATTAAGGTATTCAACACAGTATTACAATTCTCACGTATTATAAGAAACCATTGATATCAACTATAAATAAAAGATTATTATACTGTAACACAGCTGAAGAGGAGTGACACATATTTTGTGAAATGTCCCAGTGTGATTATCGGGGAATATAGTACCTCCTGGAATCCCAATTGTCCAATCAGATTGCTCAGTTGGAACTACAGTGGTGTGAAAAAGTGTTTGCCCCCTTCCTGATTTCTCATTTTTTTTGTATGTTTGTCACACTTAAATGTTTCAGATCATCAAAAAATTCAAATATTAGACAAAGATAACACAAGTAAACACAAAATGCAGTGTTTAAATGAAGGTGTTTATTATTAAGGGTAAAAAAAATCCAAACCTACATGGCCCTGTGTGAAAAAGTGATTGCCCCCTAAACCTAATAACTGGTTGGGTCACCCTTAGCAGCAACAACTGCAATCAAGTGTTTGCAGTAACTGGCAATGAGTCTTTTACAGCACTGTGGAGGAATTTTGGCCCACTCATCTTGGCAGAATTGTTGTAATTCAGCCACATTGGAGGGTTTTTGAGCATGAACCGTCTTTTCAAGGTCATGCCACAGCATCTCCATCAGATTCAGTTCAGGACTTTGACTAGGCCACTCCAAAATCTTCATTTTGTCTTTCTTAAGCCACTCAGAGGTGAACTTACTGGTGTGTTTTGGATCATTGTCCTGCTGCAGAACCCAAGTGCACTTCAGCTTGAGGTCACGAACAGATGGCCGGACATTCTCCTTCAGGATTTTTTGGTAGACAGCAGAATTCATGGTTCCATTTACTACAGCAAGTCTTCCAGGTCCTGAAGCAGCAAAACAGCCCCAGACCATCACACTACCACCACCATATTTTACTGTTGGTATGATGTTCCTTTTCTGAAATGTTGTATTACTTTTACACCAGATGTAATGGGACACACACCTTCCAAAAAGTTCAACTTTTGTCTCGTCAGTTCAGAGTATTTTCCCAAAGGTCTTGGGGATCATCAAGATGTTTTCTGGCAAAACTGAGACAAGCCTTTGTTCTTTTTGCTCTGCAGTGATTTTTGTCTTGGAACTCTGCCATGCAGGCCATTTTTGCCCAGTCTCTTTCTTATGGTGGAGTCATGAACACTGACCTTAACTGAGGCAAGTGAGGCCTGCAGTTCTTCGGATGTTGTTGTGGGGTCTTTTGTGACCTCTTGGATGAGTTGTTGCTGCACTCTTGGGGTAATTTTAGTCGGCCAGCCACTCGTGGGAAGGGTCACCACTGTTCCATGTTTTTTTCCATTTGTGGATAATGGTTCGCTGGAGTCCCAAAACAACAAAAAAAAAAGATGTGATAAACCACAGTTATTTTATGTTTTAATGGGGGGGGGGGGATCAGTTTTCCCACATAGGGCCATGTAGGTTTGGATTTTTTTTTTTTAGCCTTAACCCCTTGCACTCCGGTCAATTTTCCTAAAAACGCCAAAAAATAATGTGCCCAAAGTAAATCGAAAGCTGTTCTTCAATCCTTTGCAGCATCTTCATGGGGTTGGTCTCATTTAAAAGAAAACACTTGGAATTTTTTGGCAAAACAGTCATAATCTCTCTAAGTGCTCCGGCCACTGAGTTACAGTCATCTAAACATACTGAACTTGAAGAAAATAAATTTGGCCTGGGTGTTTTTTTGGATACAAATGCTTGCAAATAACACACAGCTTCAGATCCGGGCTGGAAAATGCAACAGAAATGTAGAACCAAGTGTTATCCAGCTGAGGTCAAAATTTTGTAACAATACCACAAACAATGAATATATTACACAGCTTTGTTCTCAGGGTGTTCCCAGGCGTTTTGGAACTGTGCCAAATTGTGCCAAATGGCACAGTTTGGAAAAACGTCTGTAACTTTTGAATGCTTCAATGTAGAAGCTTCATTTTGGGCTCTAATGAAAGGTCACACTCAGGGCTGTGTCTGTGTGTGTGTGTGGGGGGGGGTGGCCCCCCCTCCTCGCTACAGAGGACGGAGATCGGCCATCGCTACATGACGGATTACACTCGGATGTGGCGATGTGGCCACAGCAGCGCAGTCACCGCGGCTCCCCCCCCCCCCCCCCGCTACAGAGGACGGAGATCAGCCATCGCTACATGACGGATTACACTCGGATGTGGCCACAGCAGCACAGTCACCGCGGCTCCCCCCCCCCCTTGCTACAGAATAGTAGCGGTGGGGGGTGCGTTCACGGCCCGGAGGCGGCGAACGAACCGTGTACCGCCGCGCACGCACTTCGGACATCGTGCGCCACACAGTTGTAATTTACCAATCGGTCAAAAGTCATCTTTGATTACAATTTTCAGGGATAAAAAATAATTTGGCTAATAACACCTTACCTCTTCACAGCCACATTGTCCTGGCGAACTTCTCTTCCTCATTGTCAGACGAACGCAACGCTGGTCCGCTCATGGTTCTGGTCTCGCGACCCGGTCAAAACATAATTCCATGATTGCAGTTTTGGCGAATGATTTACGACCTTCGTCGTCGGCCTCCATCGGTCTATGATGACCATATAAGAGAATCCTAAACACTCTGCTGGAATTAAAAAAAAAAAAAATAAAGCACCGCCTGTGGCTGCTGAAGCAGTCTCTCTTGACCCAGCTTTAGACAAAACAGCTCAGCGAACTTCTGTGCTTCAATTGGCTCGCTGCATTGGTAGGCGGGTCCTTCTTGCTAGGTTTTCAGTCATTGGTTCTTCAAGGTTTCAGAAACCCAATTCAAGGCTCTTATTAGTCGAATGAGAGGTCAATCATATCCAATCTGTTCGCGGCTGTGTCTGAAGTGGAAGAACTTTTTTTTTTTTTTCAGTGCGCTCTCGTGCGCCCTTGTGCGCTCTGGGACGCAGAGACTTGCCCGTCCGCGGTACAACGGAGTGCAAGAGGTTGATAATAATAATAAAAAACACCTTCATTTAAAAACTGCATTTTGTGTTTACTTGTGTTATTTTTGTCTAATATTTAAATTTGTTTGATGATCTGAAATATTTAAGTGTGACAAACATACAAAAAATGAGAAATCAGGAAGGGAGCAAACACTTTTTCATACCACTGTAACTGTTGTTTAATTCACTTTGTTCAAGATATTCCCTCTGCTGGAAAACATACACAATACATAAATACCACTAGGCCGCTGAGTGGTAGAGCATCCACCCCACAGCCGGGAAGTCATGGGTTCAACCCCGGCCGGGTCATACCAAAGACCATATGAATTCAGTTCATTTCAATTCAGTCAACTTTATTTATCCCTCAAGGGGCAATTGATTTAAAAAGCAACTTGTACATTGATGCACCAAGTTATGCAAACACCAGAGACAATAGACAATACAGGAAGAAACTAAAAGTCACATCTAACCAACCATTAGAGAGAGTGCTATAATAAATAGTACTATAAAAAAAATACAACAATAAAATAAGATTGGGGGTTACTAAAAGAATAAAAGAACGGTCATGATTAAAACAAAAACCTAAAACCTGTATAATAAATAATAATATATGTTAAAAAAAACCCTATGTGTGACATTTAACAACCAGCTCGGGGGGGGGGGGGGGCAGCAGCAGGGACAGCCAGGAAAAATGCCAAGCAGCATCAAGACGAACATCAAATCTGTGTCCGGTTCGATGCGTCCCTACAACCGTTGAAGTGGTTTGAAAGTGGCCCTTCTAGCTTGGTACTCGGCATAATAGAATGGGGGAAGGAAAGATGGTCGTCGCGGCGCCTTCCATGGCCCCTCTGATTCTGTCTGTGATTGACATTAGAGAAAACATAATTTTTCTCTACTGTACACGCTTGGCTATATGGATTGAATGACAATAAACATAACTTTTTTAACCCCTTGCACTCTGGTCAATTTCCCTAAAAACGCCAAAAAATAACGTACCCAAAGTAAATCAAAAGCTGTTCTTCAACCCTTTGCAGCATCTTCATGGGGTTGGTCTCATTTAAAAGAAAACACTTGGAATTTTTTGGCAAAACAGTCATAATCTCTCTAAGTGCTCTGGCCACTGAGTAACAGTCATCTAAATATACTGAACTTGAAGAAAATAAATTTGGCCTGGGTGTTTTTTTGGATACAAATGCTTGCAAATAACACACAGCTTCAGATCCGGGCTGGAAAATGCAACAGAAATGTAGAACCAAGTGTTATCCAGCTGAGGTCAAAATTTTGTAACGATACCACAAAAAATGAATATATTACACAGCTTTATACTCAGGTTGTTCCCAGGTGTTTTTGAACTGTGCCAAATTGTGCCAAATGGCACAGTTTGGAAAAACGTCTGGAATTTTTTTAATGATTCAATATAGAAGCTTCATCTTGGGCTCTAATGAAAGGTGAAGGGATGTGTGTGTGTGGGGGGGGGGTGTTTATTCATTCATGAATGAATGAATGAACAAACAAGCCCCCACACACAAAGAAGCATGCCACGTAAAAAAAATGTGTGGCTTTTTTTTTTTTTTTTTTTACAAGAAAAAATAACCTACAGTGCACTAAAAATTATACTAGAATATTTGTAATGTAGAAGATAACAACTCCCCCCCCCCCCCCCCGCCGCTACAGAGGACGGACATCGCCCATCGCTACATGACGGAAAGCGGTGACGGTGCGCCGCGGTCTAATACGCACAGTTGGACTAAAATATGTGCAATATATCTGCAATCCGCTACAGAACAGTAGCGCGGTGGGGGGGGGGGGCGTTCACGGTCCGGACGCGGCGCACGAACCGTGTCCAGTCCGTGCGCCGCGGTACACGCTCTGTGCGCCGTGGTCTACTACGCACAGTTGGACTAAAATATCTGCAATATATCTGCAATCCGCTACAGAAGAGTAGCGGGGGGGGGGGGGGCATTCGCAACATGACGGACCTAGACCGGAGCGGTCCGGGTCCGTCATGTTGCGATAACGCACAGTTGTAATTTACCGATCGGTCAAAAGTCATTTGGATTACAATTTTCAGGGATAAAGAATAATTTAGCTTATAACACTTACCTGTCCACAACAGCAGCGTAGCTGGCGAACTTCTCTTCCTCATTGTCAGACGAACATGATGCTGGTCCGCTTGTTATGGACTCGTGGTTCTGGTCACGCGACCTGGTCAAACCATAATTCCATTATTGCGGTTTTGCGCTTCCATGATTGCGGTTTTGGCGAACGATTTTTCAAAACAAATAAAAACAGTAGTAAGAAAAAAAGACTGGCGAACGCCTGTGTGTCACCCAGCCTTACACAAAACAGCTTTCGAACTTCTGTGCTTCAATTGGCTGGCTGTATTCGCAGCCGTTGGTAGGCAGGTCCTTCTTGTTAGGTTTTCAGTCATTGGTTCTTCAAGGTTTCAGAAACCCAATTCAAGGCTCTTATTAGTCGAATGAGAGGTCAATCACATCTAAACCAATCAAAGCACTCCTTTGGCTTTCTGTTCGCGGCTGTGTCTGTAGTGGAAGAACGGAAATGCAGCCTTTTTTTTTCTTCAGTGCGCCCTAGGACGCACAGTGTGCGTACTAGGGTGCCCTCGTGCGCTCTAGGACGCAGAGACGTGCCCGCCCGCGGTACACCGAAGTGCAACAGGTTAACACAAATAAAATTCTTCATTAACTGGACTTGACATCAGAACCACAAAATGCCTGTAGCCCCTATTACTGAGCAAATCAAACACTGATTATACTTCATGGTCAGCCAACAAGGAAATGCTAGTCGAATCGAAACAAGCTTGCCAAAGCACGGTAGTTTGAGTTACACTAGTGCACGTGCTAACCATCCATCCATCCATCTTCTACTGCTTTTCCGGAGGTCCGGGTCGCGGACCTCCGGCAGCAGTTCAAGCAGAGAAGCCCAGACTTCCCTTTGCCCAGCCACCTACTCCAGCTCTTCAGAGAGGATACCGAGGCGTTCCCAGACCAGCTGGGATACATAGTCTCTCCAGCGAGTCCTGGGTCTGCCCCAGGGTCTCCTCCCAGTGGGATGTGCCCGAAGCACTTCAAATGGGAGGTGTCCAGGAGGCATCCTAATCAGATGCCCATACCACCTCAACTGACTCTTTTCAATGTGGAGGAACAGCGGTTCTACTCTGAGCCTCTCCCGGATGATTGAGCTCCTCACCTTATCTCTGAGGGTGAGTCCAGCAATCCTACGGAGAAAGCTCATTTCAGCCGCTTGTATCCGCAATCTCGTTCTTTCGGTCATTACCCAAAGCTTGTGACCATAGGTGAGAGTAGGAACGTACAGTAGATTGACTGGTAAATCGACAGCTTTGCCTTAGAACTCAGCTTCCTCTTCACCACAACAGACCGATACAACGTCTGCATCACTGCAGATGCTGCTCCGATCCGTCTTGTCAATCTCTTGCTCCATTCTCCCCTCACTCGTGAATAAGACCCCAAGATACTTAAACTCCTCCACTTGGGGCAGGAGCCTGTCCCCAACCCAGAGAGTACAATCCACCTTTTTCCGGCTGAGGACCATGGTCTCGGACTTGGAGGTGCTGATTCTCATCCCAGCCGCTTCACACTCAGCGGCAAACCATCCCAGCAAGAGCTGTAGGTCATTGCTAGATGAAGCCAACAGGACAACATCATCTGCAAACAACAGAGATGAGATCCTGTGATCATCAAGCATGACACCCTCCATTCCGTGGCTGTGCCTAAAAATCCTGTCCATAAAAATTATGAACAGGATCGATGACAAAGGGCAGCCCTGGCGGAGTCCAACTCTCACTGGGAATGAGTACGACCGAGTGTTGGCAATACGTACCAAACTCTCACAACGGTCGTACAAAGACCGAATAGCTCGTAACAAGCCCGATACCCCATACTCCCGAAGCACCCCCCACAAAAACCATGAGGGACGCGGTCAAATGCCTTCTCCAAGTCCACAAAACACATGTAAACTGGTTGGGCAAACTCCCACGAACCCTTGAGAATTCTTGAGAGGGTAAAGAGCTGGTCCGATGTGCCACGGCCAGGACAAAAACCACATTGCTCCTCCTGAATCCGAGGTTCGACCAGCAGCCGGACTCTCCTCTCCAGTACCTTGGCATAGACCTTCCCGGGGAGGCTGAGGAGTGTGATCCCTCTAAAGTTGGAGCACACCCTCCGGTTCCCTTTTTTGAAGAGAGGAACCACCACCCCGGTTTGCCATGGCAAAGGCACTGCCCCTGACCTCCACACAATGTTGCAGAGGTGTGTCAACCATGACAGCCCTACAACATCCAGGGCCTTGAGGTACTCAGGGCGAATCTCGTCCACCCCCGGGGCCCAGCCACAAAGGAGATTTTTAACCGCCTTGGCGACCTCAGCCCCTGTGATAGGCGAGTCGTCCCCCTCGTCCACAAGCCCTGCTTCCTCTATGGAAGGCGTATCAGTGGGATTGAGGAGCTCCTCAAAGTATTCCTTCCACCGCCCAACGATATCCCCAGTCGAAGTCAACAGCGCCCCATCCGCATCATACACAGTGTGAACAGGGAGCTGCTTCCCCCTCCTGAGCCGCCGGACAGTTTGCCAGAATCTCTTCGAGGCCAACCGAAAGTCTTGTTCCATGGCCTCACCGAACTCCTCCCATACCCGAGTTTTTGCTTCAGCAACCACCCAAGCTGCACTCCGCTTGGCCTGCCGGTACACCTCAGCTGCTTCGGGAGTCCCACAAGCCAACCAAGCTCAATAGGACTCCTTCTTCAGCTTAATGGCCCCCCTCACCACTGGTGTCCACCACTTGGTTCGGGGGTTGCCACCACGAGATGCACTAACCGCCTTGCGGCCGCAGCTCTGAACCGTCACTTCAACAATAGAGGTGGAGAACATGGCCCGTTCAGACTCCACGTCTCCAGACTCCCTCAGAATGTGGTTGAAGTTCTTCCGGAGGTGGGAGTTGAAGACCTCCCGGACAGGGGCCTCAGCCAGATGTTCCCAGCACACCCTCACTATACTTTTGGCTCTACCAGGTCTGAATGGCACCTTACCCTGCCATTGGATCCAACTCACCACCAGGTGGTGATCAGTTGACAGCTCTGCACCTCTCTTTACCCAAGTGTCCAAGACATATGGTCGCAGGTCTGATGACACGATAACAGAATCGATCATCGACCTGCGACCTAGGGTGTCCTGGTGCCAGGTGCACATGTGGACACCCTTATTCTTGAACATGGTGTTCGTTATGGACAAACTGTGGTTAGCACAGAAGTCCAATAACTGAACAACACTCAGGTTCAGATCGGGCAGGCTGTTCCTCCCAACCACCCCATCCAGGTTTCACTGTCGTTGCCCATGTGTGCATTGAAGTCCCCCAGTAGGACAATGGAGTCTCCAAGAGGAGCACTCTCCAGCACCCCAGTCAGAGACTCCAAAAAGGGTGGGTGCTCTGAAACATCATTTGGTGCATAGGTACAAATGATGGTCAGGACCTGTTTCCCAACCCGAAGGCGCAGGGAAACAACCCTTTCGTCCACTGGGGAAAACTCCAATATAGAGGCAGCAAGGTGGGGGGATACAAGAATACCCACCCCTGCTTATCGCCTCTCGCCTGGGGAAACTCCAGAGAAGACCAAGCTCCAGCCCCTCTCCAGGAGACTGGTTCTGGAACTGGAGCTGTGTGTTGAGGTGAGGCCGACTATATCTAGCCGGTATCTCTCAAAACCTCATGCACCAGCTCAGGCTCCTTCCCCACCAGAGAGGTGACATTCCACGTACCAAAAGCCAGTTTAGAAAGCTTGGGATCAGACCGCCAAGGTCTCCGCCTTTGACCGCCACCTGATCCACATAGCACCGGACCCCTATGATCCCTCCTGCAGGTGGTGAGCCCACTGGAGGGCAGACCCGTGTAACTCCTTTGGGCTGAGCCTGGCCAGGTCCCATGGGTGGAAATCCGGCCACCAGACGCTAGCCATCGAGCCCCTCCTCCAGGCCTGGCTCCAGGGTGGGGCCCCGGTAACCCCATACCAGGCAGGGTACACTGAATCCTTGATCTAGAATTTATCATGAGTCTGTTGGATCATTCTTAGTCTGGCCCTTCACCCAGGACCAGTTTGTCTTGGGTGACCCTATCAGAGGCAAATTGCCCCGGACAACATAGCTCCTGGGATCACTGGGGCACGCAAACCCCCCACCACGATAAGGTGACGATCCATGAGGGGCACGTGCTAACCAGTTAGCAAAAACCAGCTAGCCGAGAAAGCAGCTCGCCTCAACGTGGACGCTACCCTTGGCCACTGTGCACCGGTAACGTGCCCTTCATGTCGAGGTCTCAGCGCAACCACGTCACCGCCAAAGTGATTCCCATAGTAAAACACTGGGAAAAGTTAGAAAATTAACCAAAACTGGCAAATTTATGAAGAAAAAAAGCTGCAAATTCAAAGAAACATGCACATTACCAATGAGATAATTCTATATGAATGCATTCAGGGCCTGTGTACAGAGCATCACAAAATTTAGAACCATTTTTTTCTTAATTTTAATTTTAAATGCCTATGCATAATTGTGGAAAACTGGACAAGCTGGTTTTACATTGCAGTGGTTGCCAGTTGCTTAGCTAGTTAAAGTTTTGTGTGGCTAATAACTTTAGAAAATTAGTATCGACAGTGGATGGTGAACACAAAAGTTCATGTCGAGCACCGATCAGTCAAAGTTTGTCATGAGGAGCCATGTATGTCAGCAGCTCAGTGAATTTCCTTTGGATAAAATGCTGAGAATGCATTTTTTTTTTTACATTCTCATCCAGTGGTCGTATCACCTGAGGTTCAACACAATGACACCTTTGTGCAGAGATGCTCCTTTTTCCCTGTCACCAGTGGTTGCCATTAGAGATTATCTGACACCCACGATGCACTTGTTTTTTACCACTTTAAGGACCGAAGGATTCTCACCAGTTAAAACGATATTTTCCACCCCCTTCCCCCCTTCCCCCCTTTCCTCCCACCCCACCCCAGGCGGCCCTGATCATGCAGGTCCTGCAGCTGACCCCAGAACAGATCGCCATGTTGCCCCCGGAGCAGCGGCAGAGCATCCTTATCCTCAAAGAGCAGATTCAGAAGACTGCAAGCGGGGCACCTTGATAGTCTCAGACAAAATACTAAAAAAAGGAGCAGAGAGGTGGCGTTTCTTTCCATTCATTTTTGACCTTTTAGGAATAGTTGAGCAACACTTTATTATTTTTGTACAGTAACGCTGACATACAGTAATGCCCCCTGCAGGATTTGTTGTCTTCCTCCCTGATACAGCTGCAAGCAGCTTGGAACCAGTTTGAAGGCGATTCATCCTAGAGTGAAATGTAGCTTTTGTAATTTTGTGTTTTGTATGGGAGTACGGCCTCTCCTCATGGAATGAAAGAATGAGAGGATGGTGGTGAACGCTCCAGTCAGAAGACTGTCTTTAGGTTTCTTTTTTTTCCCTCCCAAAAGCCAACAGTTGTCATGCTTTTTTTTTGTCAATAAAACAAAATCAAACACTGATGTCTTTGCTCATTTATTGTAGAAGTTTTGATTATTCTGCATAAAGGAGGCATTTTACAGAGAACACATGAAGCATTACAGTCGACAGGCTACGTGACTGACTCTACGATCCTTGGAATCATTCCAACAGGAAATGTTAGACAATCTGACAGATTGTTATGGCCTATTGTGCTAATCCAGGAAACTCTTAACCTTAACCAGAAAAGCTTCTGGGCAAGAAAAAGATGTAACAATGCATTCCATAATACAGTAGGTACAGACGTGGACAAAATTGTTGGTACCCCTCTGTTAATGAAAGAAAAACCCACAATGGTCACAAAAATAACTTGAATCTGACAAAAGTGGTAATAAATAAAAATTCTATGAAAATTAACCAATGAAAATCAGACTGTTTTTGAATTGTGGTTCAACAGAATTATTTTAAAAAACAAACTCATGAAACAGGCCTGGACAAAAATGATGGTACCCCTAGAAATGATTGAAAATAATGTGACCATAGGGATATGTTCAACCAAGATGTGTCCTCTAATTAACATCACAGGTGTCTACAAACTTATAATCAGTCAGTCGGCCTATTTAAAGGGTGACAAGTAGTCACTGTGCTGTTTGTTGACATGATGTGTACCACACTAAACATTGACCAGAGGAAGCAAAGGGGAGAGTTGTCTCAGATTAGAAAATTATAGACAAGCATGTTAAAGGTAAAGGCTATAAGACCATCTCCAAGCAGCTTGATGTTCCTGTGACTACAGTTGCACATATTATTCACAAATTTAAGATCCACGGGACTGTAGCCAACCTCCCTGGACATGGCCGCAGGAGGAAACTTGAAAAATGGAAGAGATGGATAATACGAATGGTAACAAAAGAGCCCAGAACAACCTCACACATTCATGGTGAATTCCCAAGGTCAAGGTACATCAGTGTCAGATCGCACCATCCGTCATTGTTTGAGCCAAAGTGGACTTCATTGGAAACGACCAAGGAGGACACCACTGTTGAAAACAAATCATAAAAAAGCCAGACTGGAATTTGCCAAACTGCATGTTGACAAGCCACAAAGCTTCTGGGAGAATGTCGTACGGACAGACGAGACAAAACTGCAACTTTTTGGCAAGGCACATCAGCTGAATGTTCACAGACGCAAAAATGAAGCATACCAAGAAAAGAACACTGTCCCTACTGTGAAACATGGAGGAGGTTCTGTTATGTTCTGGGGCTGCTTTGCTGCATCTGGCACAGGGTGTCTTCAATCTGTGCAGGGTACAATGAAATCTCAAGACTTACCAAGGTATTCTAGAGAGAAATGTGCTGCCCAGTGTCAGACAGCTTGGTCTCAGTCACAGGTCATGGATCTTGTAACAGGATAATGACCCAAAACACAGCTAAAAACATCCAAGAATGGCTAAGAGCGAAACATTGGACTATTCTAAAGTGTCCTTCTATGAGCCCTGATCTAAATCCTATTGAACATCTGTGGAAGGAGCTGAAACATGCCATCTGGAGAAGGCACCCTTCAAACCTGAGACAACTGGAGCAGTTTGCTCATGAGGAGTGGGCCAAAATACCTGCTGAGAGGTGCAGAAGTCTCATAGACAGTTACAGAAATCGTTTGATTGCCTCAAAAGGTTGTGCAACAAAATATTAAGTTAAAAGTACCATCATTTTTGTCCAGGCCTGTTTCATGAGTTTGTTTTTTAAAGTAATTCTGTTGAACCACAATTCAAAAGCATCGTCTGATTTTCATTGGTTAATTTTCATTTATTACCACTTTTGTCAGATTCAAGTTATTTCTGTGACCATTGTGGGTTTTTCTTTCATTAACAGAGGGGTACCAACAATTTTGTCCATGTCTGTAAAACAAAAAATCAGTGCTCTATAGTTTTTGCTTGAATCAAATTTAAAGTGAACCTGTTGTGCTTTTCCTCATTTTTTTTCCTTTTACACTTGAAAATATTAAACCCCATTGCAAATTATTTTTATTTGCAAAACTTCAGTTGTTTACAAAAAACAAATCAAGCAACAATTCTGAAAGTCTAAATTTTTGAAAATAAATATGTAATGCAGTGTTGTACACTCATTTTCAGACATTTTTCTTTGGGCTTATAACAGGAGCAAAACCATAACCTTCCAATTCAAAAAATGAGCAGAAAAATAAGCACTACAGGTCTATTTTAAACATCTTTTATTTACATTATGTACAGCATTCTAATCATATCAAACATAGTCAGTGTTCAGTCTTCAGAGGGAAAATGTATGATTAGTTAATGATATTCAATCAACTGAAAAAATAATTACCATATATCATATTTAATAATATATATTTTCTGTGAAGAAGTTGATTGGATAAAAAAAAAATATAAATACATCTTTCTGATAGTTTTGTATTTGTTGGGGGGAAAAAATCAGCTAAGAAATTTACATGGATGTGATTATGAGTATGGGAAATAAATGCTGGCTGCAGCCATAGCCGAGCAGTTAAGAACAACATATTTCTGACAGAAACACATGTAATTAAAACCTTTTGATTTCCAGTTTATATTTGTGCAAAAATCTAGTTTTCTCCATGATCTGATCTTTTATCAGGACACAATGTTCCTAACATAGCTGTAACAGTAAAATATTTAAAATGCTAAATATTGGCAGTAGTAAAGATAATGTTTGTCTATACAATGACTCATGGCCTCATCATCGAAAATGTGGAAAAACATGAGTAATGCCTATGAAGTGATATGCCTCATGTTACGGTTCTATTGTATATCAGAGTAGGCGGAGTGTATGAAAACACTCGTCACAGGTGTCTATGTCATTGTTAATGATCTTCAGGTAATCTGGCTGTAAGACATTCCTCAACAGCTGTTATCCTTTGCAACTTCAAAAAGCGTATTTTGTGACTACTGCCTTTTTTTTTGTTGTTGTTCCACCTCAGAAGTTCTCCTTGTTGAAGTAAAATTTGGTCTTGCGAGGATCCACGTCTGAGTATTTGTTGCATTTCTTTTCCAAGACTTTAGCCAGAACTTCAGGGCCGCACAGGAAGGTTCCAACCGTAGATCTGGGGGTGGGGGGAATAAAATTAATTTATCTCACAGCTATACAGACTGTCTTTTATAAAGATGATGTAACCAGTTTTAAAAAGTGGATTTAGCAACCTTATCTTACAGATTAAATTACAGTGCGATACTATATTCTGCCCCAGGAGGGTTAAGTGTCATTACTTCCATCAAGGGGGGGAGGTAATGTTTTTGCCGGCATTTGTTTGTTAGGATTACACAAAAACTACTGGATGGATTTTGATTAAATTTTCACCAGAGGAGGCCCTTTGGCTACAGATGAACCTATTAGATCGTGGAGGAAGCGGATGGCTGTACGGACGGGCAGAGGTGGACCAACAGTGCAAGGGAGAGAGGGACAGATGGGCCGAGCCTTGGTGGAGTGCCTTCTAGTTGTGCAAACGTATAGAAAACAGCCATTTAAATTTTGCTCCTGTGACCCTGATGAACTGCATTTAATAAACCTACTGACTATTTTTCTTTTAAAACAGGTAAATTGGCACATTTTTAATTACATAAGGTCTGAATAATTAACGTATACATCAAAAGTATTTATACTGAAATTGTATACGAATGTTTATTAGTAAGTAGTTTCTCAAAGTTTACCACTACAATATGAGCAAATAAACTTTTTAAAAAGAAGACACTTGGAAAATAAAATTTTACTTGAAAAGCAGCCGATTTTGTGGATGGTCAAAATCGTTTTTCATAAATGAATCTCGTCTTCTGTATTAATTACATCTTAAATATGTCTTCAGGTCAAATAAAACTACTTTGGTTAGTGTCGCTGACTCCCCCCCCCCCCCCCATTACTGAAAATCAACATGTAATATGTTCAGTAAATGGTCGAAAAAAAGGTTTTATTTTTTTCTATTTTGCTTCTGCTTTTACAACTGAAACCTTGAACAGATTTGGGGAAAAGAAGATTCTATCTTACGTGGGGTTCTCCTTGCGGATCTGTTCAAACTCCTTGTCCCAGATGGGTCGGCCGTAGTGGGTCTTCTGCTTGAGCCCAGTGACCACGTCGGTGTCCTCGTCATAATGAACCATCACATGAGTAGCCTGTGCAGAGGTGAAAAGAAGATAACCCCACTGAGCAGGAGATGAAGAAGAAACTGGCCTCACAGTGTGGATCTGGACTTTGGCCTGAGTCTGGAACGAGGCCTTACGCTGTTTGTGGCCAGCGATCACCGCGGCTGGAAGTTGTCCAGAGTTGGCAGCTAATTTCTAACTTTATACTGGTAAATGTGTAACTTCCTGAAAATTTGCAAGTTGGTTCATGTACATTTCTGACTTTATTCTTACTTTTTTCATAAATGTACAACTGCTTTTACTTGTCTGTTTGCTTTTTTCCCTCAGAAATTTGTAAGTTCTTTTTTTTTAATTTAACTTCAAATATGTGGTTTACTCTTGTAAACCTGCAACTTTTTAGTGTAAATATGGGACTTTTTTCTTGTATTTTACTTGAAGCCCCGTTCATTGATGTACCACTGCCTTTACTTGTACGTTGTCTTTTCGTTTCCTCTGAACCTGCCAAGATTTTTTTTCAGTATGAACTTATTTTAAATTTGCACTTTTTCATGTAAACGTTGAACATCTTCTTGCAAATGTGTGCATTTTCTCACCAAATGTGTGTCTATTTATTTGTACTTTTGTTTTAAATTTCTGAAATTTGTGAGTTATTTTTTAGAGAAATTTGTGCCTTTATTTTGGTAATTTTACAACTTTTTTTCAAGTAAATTAGTACCTATTTTTACAATTGTGAGATTTTTCTTGCCCATTTTGTGTGTGTTTTTTTATAAACGTGCGACATGTTTTATGTCTTTTTCTGAAATTTGCAGAGTTTTTATCAAAGAAATTTGTGATTTCATTCTTGTGATTGTGCATATATTTTGTGTAAATTTTGGACTTTGTTCTTGTAAATTTGTGATTTATTTTCCTGGAAATTGGTGTCTTTTTTTTCCCCTCATAAAATTTAAATAGTTTTCTTCCTAAATTTGACACCTAATAATAAATTTGTGAGGTTTTCTTTCTCAAAAATGTATTCTTGCTATTTTTTAAGCAAGCATCTTTTTGTAAATTTGTGATTTTTATTATATTTTGGTGACTTTCTCATAAATCTACTACATTTTGGCTAGAGGTGCCGATAAGGCTGACTGAGCTACATGCCACTGATGCCCTTTGACTGCTGGGGGTTATCCTATTGTCAAACCCTGAACCTCAAGCTATTTATCTGGACTTTGCTCTGCGCCTTGAGTAACATGAGAAGTGATTTGCACACATACATGGCTTTGATCCCATCCGGTCAGATAGAGTTTGTAGGTGAGGAAGTCCGCCATCCCTCTCTCCTCCATCTCCTTCTCCAGCACCTGAAGAAGGTCAGCAAACCACTCAAAGGCGTGAGTCTCACGACAGAGCCAGTAGAAGTAGATCTGAAACCAGGAAGGACACGCAGGTCTGTTAAGCAAAGACGATCCTCTTTACAAGTGCTCTCCACCCTGCTGACAAGTCATCCTCTGACAGGGTTGTATTGTTAAAACACCGATGTCTCTATTCAGAAGACAATAGAAGGCCTTGTCTTACGTCACTCAAGCACAGCAGTGTCAAACAAAAGGAAACACTTATACAAGTTTAAATGGCAGAAACCTGGTCGACAGGATTATCTGATTTGCTATACCTGAATGTAAAAGACAAAAATCAACAACACGTGCATAGAGGCTGATTTCAGCGAAGGATAACGAGACAAATAATATTTTTGTCTCTTCTAGGGCTGACATTAGTACCGGTAGCCTGTTGGCTTAGAAAAAACACTGGCATATTTATGAGAAAAAATGTATGAGGAAAAAACTTATGAAAAGATGAAAATTTGATTTAAAAAAATTCAAAAATGTACAATAAAAAGTGTTGCAAATCTATGAGAAAAAATACCCCATAAATTTGCAGGGGGGGAAAATACAAATTTCTAAGAACCTTGTCAAAACTTTAGATGAAAAAGTTGCCAAAATCAAGTTAAAAAAAAAAAACAAAAAAAAAAAACATGCAAATTTATGAAAAAAGCTACAAAACTGTAGCGTATAAGCCCAGCAAAATTTAGAACCCTTTTACCTGAATTTTAATGTCAGATATTTTTTGTGGCTCCAGGCAAATCGTTTTTGGCTAAAAAATTGTTTAAAATTTCCATTGCAGAGGAAAATTGGAAAACTGTTCGCTACAGTGACTGTTAAACTAAATTTAATGTCAAGCCCTAGTCTTGGTGATTAGATTTATACCTTTCTGGTGCGCAGTTTTGGATTGGAGTCCTTGAACTTGTACCAGATGGACTTGAGGATGGAGGCGAAGGGGGTCACACCAATGCCGGCACCAACCAACATAGCAACTTCATAGTCAAACACATCCTCGCTGGCTGTGCCAAAAGGTCCATCCACACCCATCCTGAGGAGGAATAGGAAATTTGCTAGTTATTAGGGATGTTAAATAAAGCTGACAACTATATCAGGAATATGAAAAATGTGATCATCTTTAATCTTTTTCTGCTGCATTTTCCTTTGGTGTACCACAGGGATCAATCTAAGATCCACTACCTTTTCATATTACTTGGATTCATAGATTTCACAATTCAACATCTATTATCCAAGCCACATTATTTATATTGAGCTAACTGAAAGCAGGCAAAACATAAAATGTTTGGTCTCAAGTTGTTCCAAGATGTTATAATAATGACAAAATATTTATCATGTTAGAAATTCTTATAATTCAGAATGAAAAAATGGTTTGGTTTGATCAACTCCCCTTGGTTGCAATGTAAAGATGTCACAAATCACAATTTTCAGTACTTGTTATCATGGTCAGAAATGTCACGATAATTATATTATTGTGTTATCTATTGAACAAGGAAGAAATCCTATTTGAACAAATGAATAAATAAGCTTTTTCCACTTCCTGGGTTATATGATATCAAAAACCAACAAACCCAGCCTTAATTTCTCTTTTTTTTTCCTAATTCCGCATATGGGACCTTAAATTGGAAAAAAATCTCCACTGAAGTGAATGGCAAGAGAGATATTATCTTTTGATCCTGACTGAATTTTGCTGTGAGTTACACTTATGATGTTTGTCAATTTAAAAGATAATTTTCAATGTAATTAAAGATGTCAGTTGTTGTATAATCAAAGAGTAACATTTAGGTTTTGTAGAACCGCTTAATGAACTACATCCCCTTGTGTCGGACTATACACATCACCAAACACAATTACGATGGTTCCCGTCTCAAAGCTCACTTCCTGTTTTCTGACTGATGAAAGAAGGATCTAAAGAGGAGAAAACAACGCAAATGTATTATTCACCTAAGTTATGTATATGAGTCTGTGTCTGCAGTCTTTCAATTTATGTATTTTCACAACCTTATATCTTAACAGTTAGACAACAACCTACATCAATATTTGCGTGGAAAATTATCTTTTAAATTGACAAACATCATGTAGTCAAGGGGACAGGCAGTTAAGCCCAACTGGTGGCTGGAACCCACACCATCCAGTTCCAGAGTCCAGCACTCTACCTGTGTCGCCAAGAGGGTTGACCCACTTGGCAAGCCATGTAGGAATGCTTTTATTGACTCTGCTACAATCACGTGTAACTCATGGCAAAATTCGATGGGGATCAAAAGATAATTTCTCTAATGCCACACTTCAACAGAGATTTTTTTTTCCCATTTAAGGTCCCATAGGTGGAAGTAGAGGGGGTGTGGCTTAACATGGGGGGGGGGGGCACGGGGGGACTTAACACAGGGGAGACTGGGTGGTAGGGGTGAAGTGGGTTTTTTAACAAATAAACTTCTTTACCTCATAAGTTTTAGAAAATATTCAGTTTGCTTTCTACTTCCTTGAGAGCTTTTATATATTGTGTGAAAAATCTGAAGAAAGTCAACACGATACTGGCAGTAATTTCCTTGTTTTGGAGTGAGAAATAAAGTTTGTGGCGTGTGAGAGAGAGGCCAAAAGAATGAGAGTTGGCAACACTGGTAATATTGCATTTATACAACAGTTCTGCAAGCATAGTTTAAATGACAGCAATACAGAACAAAATATTATGATTTTTTTGTTGTTTAACCGGTTATATTGCTCGGCCAAGAAAAGCAATCCCTTCCAGGTGTAGCCAGTTAACCGTGCTAAGTGGCTTTAGCGATTTAGCTTTGGTGCTTTTCCCTGTTAGTTTCTATGCACTTGACTCACTTTTTCTTGGTATTTCCAGATGAAACAGAGTCCATCACCACAAAGGTATTATGGTTGGCTAGCTGAGACAATAAATCCAACTCTAGTGTGCCTATTTTTGTTGTAATTTTGTTGTTTTACCTAGATTCTAGTTCCTCATAAGAAAACCGCAGCTGGATATTGTAATAATCATATAAAGCTGGTTTGCAGCGGATGATAAAAAATATATAGCAGCGATGCTGTGGTTTTAAGGAAGTTTTATTATATCATACCGCCGACACAAGCTCCGCTCCCGGCGCCGTGCATGCGCGCCGGGAGCGAGCCCACGGCTCTCAGAGAAGGAGGACACAAAGTCTGTGTCCTGCAGCAGCAGTTGCAGAATCAGAGTGAGAGAGGGTTTGCGTTACAGAGTTGCAGCATACAGTATATACCCAACTACAACAATACATCAAAGGGCATTCCCCAGCAGTTGGTATGATCAAAGAGATAACAGAACAGGCATGAGACATTTGCATTTGAGGGACATATCAATCTCAGTCCCTAGGTCACAGTAAGGACAGGACACATGAACACAATGCATGAAAGGCAACATTAACATCACAGAAGTGAGCCAGAAGAAACGAGTCTGTCTGTAGACATTAATACACATTTCACTGTTCTGTTAATTGCTCTAGCCGAGCGCTGTGTCTGACCAGTCTGTTTGTGGGGGGTTACACCAAAGCACATCTACATATTGATCTCAGCCTCTAGGTCACAGTAAGGACAGGACGCATGAACACTATACATGAATGGCACATTACATCACAAGACATGAATGGCACATTGCATCACAATACATGAATGGCACATTACATCTCAGTAGTGCAGCGGGAAAAACCGAGAGAAGAGAGCTGAGTGTCCTGTGTGTTGTGGGGGGGTTGAATCAACCCGCCACAGGTTAATACAAGGCCGTAGATCAGTATAAAAAGGAAATGCTACATGATTTAGAACATAGGTCATATTTTAGTACTTTAAATAAACCTGAATAACTTTTTCTTTTTTTCCTTAATGATCATTGTTCACCTTGGAAAATAAACGTAATGGTTATTTTTAAACGGACAAGTTTTCAGCATCGATCAATGCCATAGGCGCAGCACTATTTATAGCTTCTACTACATTCCAGAGGTTTTCCGTAACAACCACTGAAAACTCAGCAGCAACTATCATGCAAACACAGAAATTTCTGTAAAGTCTGCTGCTTTGACCCCCATATTATTTAATTTTCAATCAGCTTTCAGAACAGCTTTAAGAAGAAGGATGGAAATTAAGGGAACTAAATCAGCAGTGTCTTGTCAAATTGTTAAGGCGTGTGGATGGAGATAATAATCATGTCACACTTCAGCTGGTTTTTAAAACTAAATGACATGCTGTTGACAGATGAGCTTCCCTTGACTGCAGCCGAATGCAATCAAGATTTTAAAAGCTGGTTCTGACTATGTAGTCAATGACATTGTGAAGGAGGTATTAGCAGGCGTTTTGTTTTTTTTTTCTATGGAAAGAGATTAAAAAAGTTCTGTGTGCTATAATCAGCAGCTCACTAGATCATCTGATCCACGGTGTTATTTATTCATCTAGATTCTTCTGGTGCCAGTTGCCAAGTTTTGCAAATACCAGTGTAAAAGAATCTAACTTTTCTTGAGCATAATTGAGATAAACATCACTTCCCTGGTGTAGAAAAAAAAACCAAACTCCCAAACAAGTACAACTGTGAAACTTGTCACAGGTGTCCCTTTTCGAAACTTTCACTGAACAATTGTCTCACAACTTCTATATCAGCTAAAAAAACCAAACGGTTAGACAGGCATTTGTTCGAGCCCTGTGAAAGTGATGTTATCACTGTATGTAGTTTAGGAGGATGAAAATGGTCCAACACAAAAGGTGCTTTCTTCACAGTTCAGTGGAAATGTTTCTTAATTGGATTTTGGAGTGAAATGTTCTGCAAATAAAAAATAGGTCACACATGTATCACAGATTGTGGATCCTAAATATAATGTTTTTTCTTCATGTTTTTTTAAACATGGGAATCACTCATAGCTGACGGCTATGAGTGACGACGGTTGTCAGACTGTACAACCTAAGCAGGGCTGCTCGCAGAGATAGCAAAAAGACGTAACAACCTAATAGTTTTGAATGCAAAAGATGCAATAGACTTACACAATGGTCCCCTCCGGCATACAACTAGGAAAATACCAGTCGCTATGGAGGGTGAGAATATGTATGGGTTCATAATCATACCATGTAGGATAACTAAGTAGACGGTTGTGCTGTTTCATCCCATCTAGCTGCAATGCTCCGCACTGTGTGTTTATATACTTATATATTTATTCCATCCAGCTACAATGCTCTGCACTGTGTGTCTGTGTATATATATATATATTTATAGTAATATGTACATATGTATATTAGCTGCTCTTGTTTTTTGTTTTTTTCTTGCCTTCTGATTGTTGCTCTGAGTGTTGCTATCCCTGTGCTGTTGCAATCCTGGAATTTCCCCATTGTGGGACTAATAAAGGCTTATCTTATCTTATCTTATCTTAGCTACAGTGTAGTAGCCACACATTGTGCTATTTGCACAGAAAGTGCAAATAGCATGACAAGGCTAAATGATTACTTTTTCTTGTTCCAGAGCAGAAAGCTTTATTTTTGAGTTTTGTTTGCCTAAAGTAAATGGAAAAGACCTAGTTTTTCAATGCAATAATTTTTTTAAAAATTTCTGTAAAAGTTGAGTTTACTTATACTATGTCAATTTTGATTTATTCCTTACATTATTCAGATGTTTGTAAATGTAAAAATGCAAATTTGTTGCTTTTACATAGACAAATGGTTAATTTCTACATTCCATTCTACCAGTCACAAAAGCAAACAGTGAAGGGAATAATGGTCATTTTCTATACCTTTACACTGCATGTAACCAAGAAATAATGAAAACTGTCCAGTAATAAAATTTGCATTACATTGTGTAATTATGTATTTTTCTTAAGCTGCATTCCATGGTTTTTTGGAAATTGGAATTTCCAAGTTCCAGACAAGAACTTTCAACTGGACCACCCCCTGAAATCAGATCAGCACCTTTCAGTACTGCCCACGTTCTGTCCCTGAACATCTTGCTCCATGTGTTTTTACAAGCACATTACCATGAACTGTGTTCTTTACAATGCTGCTAATACTGGCTGTGAAGAGAGTCAGAGTTTTCTGACTTGTTGTCCTCGAAGTGACTTTATTAAGGACTGTCTGGAAACCTGCGTTTTAGGGTAGCATCTCATGGAGCGGTGAATGCTGACAAATGCAGCGACTTTTGGATTCAACAGCTTTTCTGAGGAATGTTGGCGAAAATCAAGCTAGTATCTTACACAGCGGCAAATACTAAGGAACATTCAAGAACTTACAATTTGAGGGAGTTGTCAGGATTCGAAAAACAAAGAAAACAGTTCACACACAGTTTTTAAGGTCTTAAACAGTTTTGTCATTAAAGGTCTGACGACACGATTTTGACATTTTTTAGCATGTTGTGTAAACCCAAAAGTCATTGTCAATGATCAATATAATATTTGCAGCCATGCTGGCATAAACTAGTTATCATCAAAAAACAGCAGCCGCTGACTGGACTGTGGTGCCGCCCACCGAATGAAGGGCGGCACCACCATGACGTAAGTGACAGAATGGATGCCGGTGTTATTGACTGGAATGACAGTAGCTTTGTAGCTCAGAGTTTCTCTGGTTTCTTGTTTTAATTTTATGGCTGTGCCTTCGCGTTGTGTCGCAGGCTTAGATAAACAGCAGGCCATGAAAGACCACATCACACGCTTCAGCTCCAACTGTCATAAGCCTCCTCATGCGTTCCTCCTGCATAAAAGCGCACGAGGAGGGGAAGGATTAATGGATTTACGCGCAGCTTTGGCCTACTGTCTGTGATCGCATGCTGACGCTCGCCGGTCCGGCCACATCCCTGTTATCATTATCACCAGCTGATTCAAACTCCCGCTGATCATCTTTCCCGGTCCTCAACCAGGTGCTTCCCATCACACCATCACCAGCAGTGCATGTACTTAGCGGCCGTTTGCCAGTCACGCGCTGCTGGTCCATAGTATTGTCATCTGTGCTGTTAGTCTGTCACTATTTTCAGCACTCTAATGACATGTTAGTCACTCCATGTTCGCTGTGGTTCTCATGCGTCCTTGAAGCGATGTTGGCTCTGGGACACACCTGTGGCTAACACATCTCCTCTCATTCGTTCTCTGGGCGATGCCAGTCCCCGAACGCCATCAGTAAGTGTGTTTGTGTTTTTTGTACGTCTTCACCTTTTTGGGAATTGTCTGTCTTTCTGTATTAAATGTGCTGTGGTGAACCCTGCACGTAAATCCTCGGTTATTTCATCCCCCCTCTCTGTGCGTAAGAGCGCACGGAGGGTCATGATGAATGGATTTACGTGCAGGATTCACCAGATAATACATAATACATAAATACATAAAGATAATACATAATAAACCCAATGCCTGAGCCACAGAGAATACACTGCTATGATTTTATTGAAAAATCGGGTTTAAATAAATTATATTTATGAACAAATAATTTGTTGCAATATCTGTAACAAAAGCATAACACTCGGTGTTCCCCTGCCGTGTGTCTGTTGCTGCTGCTGCGGCGGGCATGTGTGCCTCTCCACTGTCACTCTCTGAGTCTGACTCACTTGGCACAATGCCCGCTTGGCACGGCTCAAACCTATACGGTCTGATGCCCCCAGATTCTTCCTTGTCAACCTGGTGAAAACCTCGGATATTCGTGTGAAAAAAAGCCTGTTTGACTTAGAACTGCACAGACCAACCCATTTTGTCATATTGTATTATGTGTTGAAAAATTAGATGAAGTCAAAAACGTGTCATCAGACCTTTAAGGTTCTTATGCAGTTGCTCATGTTCCCGACTCGCTTGCAACTGTTTGTGGAAAAACACATTAGCAAAAACTTTCTGGATATGTTCAAATTTTTTTTTTGCAATAAGAAAATGGTTTGGAACCTTAAAAACTGTTTGCAGTCTGTTGCGCAATCTTTTATGAACCCTACTAAAACTCCAACAACCGCAATGTTTGTGAACGTTCCTCAGCATTCCCTGCTCTGTGACATAAGGGCTTTATTGACACTTTCTGGTGGCTAAATGAATCCAACCCACTTCGTAGAAATGAAGGTGGCTTCAGTCCATAAGATATCTCTAAACCCCAAAAGCCCCATAGCAGAACTTTAATATGAACGACACAGAGAAGACAAATCTTTAATTAAACACTTTTATCTATCTAAATAATGAGACTGGATGAATTTAACTCACTTTGGTCCCTGCACTCCCTCTGGTAGCTTCTGCATGATATCGATGAGTTTGTCGGTCCAATCCCCGGCCGAGCGGATGTGGATGCTGAAAAAGTCCTCCTCGGGGGCAGAGGTCATGGTGAACGGGTGCCACTCCAGCTGCGAGATGACCGGGCAGTTGAGAAAGACGTACTGCCCCACCTCCATTTTGAAGCCGTTCTTCACCAACTGAAGCTCCAGCACTTTAGATGGCCGCATCACAATCTGGAATCGAACCACATAAGTTAGGATGACCCGCAAAACATCTCAGGAGCAGACAGATGAACGCTGACTCAAACGCACCTTCTTGTATCTGACATTCTGCAAGTAGCGAGCTAAGCGTACCAGGCGCTCACAAATATACAGAACCATCGGGCCGATCACCCACATCCAGGTCTGAAAAGGAGAAAAAAAAGTAGTTTTATACACTGATATTTCACTAGAGAAACAATTATACAATATACACTCACCGGCCACTTTATTAGGTACACCTTGCTAGTAACGGGTTGGACCCCCTTTTGCCTTCAGAACTGCCTCAATTCTTCGTGGCATAGATTCAACAAGGTGCTGGAAGCATTCCTCAGAGAGTTTGGTCCATATTGACATGATGGCATCACACAGTTGGCGCAGATTTGTCGGCTGCACATCCATGATGCGAATCTCCCGTTCCACCACATCCCAAAGATGCTCTATTGGATTGAGATCTGGTGACTGTGGAGGCCATTTGAGTACAGTGAACTCATTGTCATGTTCAAGAAACCAGTCTGAGATGATTCCAGCTTTATGACATGGCGCATTATCCTGCTGAAAGTAGCCATCAGAAGTTGGGTACATTGTGGTCATAAAGGGATGGACATGGTCAGCAACAATACTCAGGTAGGCTGTAGCGTTGCAACGATGCTCAATTGGTACCAAGGGGCCCAAAGAGTGCCAAGAAAATATTCCCCACACCATTACACCACCACCACCAGCCTGAACCATTGATACAAGGCAGGATGGATCCATGCTTTCATGTTGTTGACACCAAATTCTGACCCTACCATCCGAATGTCGCAGCAGAAATCGAGACTCATCAGACCAGGCAACGTTTTTCCAATCTTCTATTGTCCAATTTCGATGAGCTTGTGCAAATTGTAGCCTCAGTTTCCTGTTCTTAGCTGAAAGGAGTGGCACCCGGCGTGGTCTTCTGCTGCTGTAGCCCATCTGCCTCAAAGTTCGACGTACTGTGCGTTCAGAGATGCTCTTCTGCCTACCTTGGTTGTAACGGGTGGTTATTTGAGTCACTGTTGCCTTTCTATCAGCTCGAACCAGTCTGGCCATTCTCCTCTGACCTCTGGCATCAACAAGGCATTTCCGCCCACAGAACTGCCGCTCACTGGATATTTTTTCTTTTTCGGACCATTCTCTGTAAACCCTAGAGATGGTTGTGCGTGAAAATCCCAGTAGATCAGCAGTTTCTGAAATACTCAGACCAGCCCTTCTGGCACCAACAACCATGCCACGTTCAAAGTCACTCAAATCACCTTTCTTCCCCATACTGATGCTCGGTTTGAACTGCAGGAGATTGTCTTGACCATGTCTACATGCCTAAATGCACTGAGTTGCCGCCATGTGATTGGCTGATTAGAAATTAAGTGTTAACGAGCAGTTGGACAGGTGTACCTAATAAAGTGGCCGGTGAGTGTATATTGTACAGGAGTCTGCCACCTTAAACAAAAACAAAACATTTTTTTTTATTTTACAAGGAAAAAAGGTTGAAAATTAGGAGAAAAAGGTTGACCATTTACGTGAAAGAAGTTGCAAGTTTATGTTCAAAATTATCTCCAAAAATAGATTAAGAATAGATTAAATTAGATTTCTTTATTTTGTCATTTTCAGTGCACTTTCATACATTAAAAAAATGTGGATTTCTTTGAACAATAAATAAATAAAGATGTCAAAACTGGTCACATTGTAAAGGAAAAAACAGCAAAAAAAAAAAAAGGAAAATATGACATTTAAAGTAATGGAGAGCTGCACTGTAGTTATAAGTGCATTGATTTTAGTTTCAAAACAAATTTATGAGAAAAACTTTCAAATTCAGAGATGAAAAATCAGCATATATTTCAGATTAAAACACTTGTCAGTTGCAGGTAAGTTTGTATTTTTCATTTGTCTGTTTTACTTTTATTTAAGGGTTGAATATCTGTTTTGCGGGAATTTTTGGTCACAAATGGTTCAAAATGCCTGTTTCCACAATGGAGGTACCCAACCGCTGTACCAGTAATTTGCATGAAAAAAAAAAGTCAAACCTGTGGAAAACCTCCAGCAAACTGAGGAATGGGACACTCTTCAATCTTCCCCCAGTCTTCGGTGCGGTTTTTGCAGTAGGTGAAGTTGTGTGGTGGATCCGTTTTCGTCTGGCTCCTCACAATGCGCCTGCGGATGAAGACATGCATGTCAAACCTGCTCGCAGTAACAACAGAGCTCCCATTAGAGCAGCTAAGACCCATACCCGGCTCCGTGGAACACGAGACCAGCGAAGAAGATGATGAAGAGGTGGTGGGTGTACCAGAACACCTCGAAGTAGCTACGTCTGATCACCTCCATGGAAGAGGTGATGATGAGGATGAGCGCCAGCGTGATGATGACACCCGTGAGGCCAGCGATGGTGGTGAAGACAAAGTAGGTGGGAATCTGCTGGGGGTCCTGAGACAGATGCAGAGGAGATGGGGGAATGGAAGGACCACATGAGCAGTTTACATTAGCGGGATGCAGATTTTCACAAAATATTTCCAACACCATCAACCATTATGGCTGCAAAATGAAGCCAATGTGAAAGTGCTACAAGCTCTTTTTGTGGCCCGTTGATGCTCACGCAAAAACAAATCCACCCTTCAGTGACACCTCATATCAAACCTTTTTTTTTTGGTTCAGTTTTATGGGTGCAGTGGTATACCAGTATTGACTTTAATCCAAGAGGAGATCTAGGTTTTTCCAACAGGTTGTCTTTTCAGTGTTCCTGCCAGAAACACCATGTCAGGTCAGGGTGACAGTCATCGACTTTGCTACTGGTAACATTAACCCAGTACAACTTGTCCCATGGACGGGTGGCCAGCGTGTAAACCAGGTGAGTGTGGCGTGTCACCAGACAGGGTTAAAAACACAACCTGTCAAATGTGCGGATGAGCTCCTCGAGTCTCAACGGCCAACATGCAAACTTTCCAAGGGCAGGTGGGGCTCAGAGTGGTGGCCTAGTTGATAGAGCATCTGCCCCACAACTGGGAGGTTGGGGGTTCAAGTCCCGGCTGGGTCATACCAAGGACCATATAAAAATGGTAAACTTCTAGCTTGGTGCTCAGTGTAATAAAATGGGGGAAGGAGAAGTCGTTTGTGGCGGCGCCTTGCATGGCAGCGACCCCTCTGATTCTACATGTGACTAACATTGTAGATAGGAGAAATGTAATTTTGTTCTACTGTACATGACTGGCTGTATGGACTGAATGACAATAGAAATGGTTTCTTCTTCTTAAGCCTTAAAAGGCAACGCACCTACTCCAAAATATAACCCACTTCCTTGCAAGCTACTTTTCTTGTAGCATCCCTTTGCACCAGTTAGCAGATTGCTCATATTGGGTGACCATGAAAATGACATAGTATTGTTGGAGGGGTGGTACCACTCAGGCTGTTGTAGAAGTGGCATTCAACCAGTCAAAGGTTGATGTACCATGTTAAATATTTTGACATTAAGGTGAAAATTCTACATTGTGCATTCTACATGCTTTATAAATATACTGCTCAAAAAAATTAAAGGAACACTTTTTAATCTGAGTAAGCTGGACTAGCCTGCCACAATTTTTTCACTTTAAGTTTTGGAGTGTTTTCATTTCCATCAAAAGACGTGGCATCTTTTCATTCTTAACACATTATCCAGTCCATATCAGTGTAGATATCCAGCTTATTTTTTCCCATTAAAATCTGATGTGTTTTCAAAGTGTTCCTTCAATTTTTTTGAGCAGTGTACATTTTCCAGCAATCTCATGCAATTCAAGCTTGTTGGGTTTTGTTTTTTTTTGACAAGTGGAACAGGCAAATGTTATAATTCTATTAAAACGCTGAGGTGGATGATAACTGAACCAGACCATCAGTGGCGAGTAGCTCGTTCTGGCCTGACAAAATCACCCCGAGAGTGCTCAGATCTCTTAAGCACAGACCCATCTAGGATGCGCTTAAATTCAAGGTCTATGGCCTATGAGGAGTAATGCTTTTTATGAAATCATAAATGTCCAGCCCAGATCTTCTGACCTTTGACAATGACCTTGACCTCAACCTGGATGCAGACCTACCTGAGGGTCATTGTGAATGAGTTTCGTGAGCACTGAGGTGATTGCCTAGGAGTAGTGATTTTTCTAAAATCATGTAAATGCCCAGATCTCCTGACCTTTGACCTTGACTACAACTTGGATGCAGACCCACCTGACAATCATTGTGAGTGAGTTTGGTGAGCATCGGTTAAATGCCTAGGGGGAGCAGCAGTTCCCGTAAAATGTGGACGGACAGATGGACGGATGGATGCCATGTCATCACATTAGCTCCTTTCATCTTTGCCGGAATGAGCTAAATTAAGTCATTTCCCGATATCAAACCCCACAACATTGTTTTAACTACCAGGTAGGGAAGCAGAAAGTTAGAAATGGTCACAATTAAATGTCGAAATTTAGCTCTTAAAATCAGCCCACCAGTGTAACAAAGACTTTTATTTAAAAAAGAGAAAGAGGTATTAATATCATACTAACAATGCACCTGTTATAAGATTATGCAGTTAATCCAGCCATCTTAATTTATCTCTGTTTCCTATATTCTGACTTGGACTCGGTGTAGTCACAAGGAAAGAAAAGGCAACAAAACATCTCGTTCTTCTAGCAAAATAAGTTTATAGTTTTATCTTGGCATGGTGTTTGAAAGATTTACTATTTAAAGGGGTCATTGACTGCACTTTTCCCACATTTTAACACTTCACTCATGTCTTAATGAAGTGCTTGTGACATATTGATCACATTTTCTTTAATTTTTTTAATTACTGAAGCAAATTTGTTTTTTTTATTTTTCGTGGCTTTCTTAAAACACTCTGATTTAAAGCCTGTCACTTTAAGAAACATCCTTTACCTGTTCAGCTCCACCCTCCCTCTTATGTCAGTTAGCCATTAGCTGAGTAGCTTCTAGCCTCCTTCCAACTTGGATGAGCAGCACTGGTTCACCGATCCCCAGTCGTTTGTGCATCTCGCTTCATCCCGCCCCCCCCCCCCCCCAACAACCCTGCCGAGACGCCACAACAAATCGCCAGCACCGTGCGCCAGGCGACCCACTGATCGCCGCAACCCAAGGCCACTGGCCGAGCCATGGGATCTCAAAGGGCAATGTCTCGCTCCGCGGTATTCCACTCCTCTCCCACGGCCAGCTGGGGGATGCCCCATCATGAAGTGGCTCCCCCACGCTACTCGCGAGAGTATGCCCGGAGGATGGTGGGGGAGCTGAGCCAGCAGCTCCAGGCAGCGGCGCAGGCAGCGGCGCAGGCAGTTGCTGCGACCCGGGGCTGCTGCCTGGAGCTGCTGGTTTTTAGTCCCCTGTAACAGGCATGCCGGCATCGGCGGCCAGTCGCAGAACCACAGCGAAACCACTGGGAGACGGGTCAGATCGACACAAGGCACATTGTGGACCGCAGACCGGTGAACTAGGTGGTAACAGGGATGGTTATTAGGGTGACTAAGATCTGAGGAAAATAATACAAGCTGCGCTCGGTTCAAGCTTCCTGTTACCAGTGTGAGCTTGGGGGTTGATAGCTCAGGGGCTAATAGGCTACCTTTAGCACCACTTCGATCTACATGACAGACAGCTAGGCGGGCCAATAACAGAGCAGTGGGCTGGTCTCAAGGACGGCAGTGGATTGGCTTTTTCTAGACATGATGTATAAGAATTCCACAGAAAAGTCAAAAATGTTTCTGGCATTTCTGGGAGAGAAAAATGAGATAAAGGCTGTGTGTTTTTTAAGAGAATTGACTGTTCTGAAAATTTTTGGATAATTAGGTGATCATTTCAGACAGTTAAAACCTGCACACACACCATTTTTCAGTCAATGACCCTTTTAAAGTAATAATTTATCCCTACAGTTAAACAATTCAAAAATGTAATCAATCAAATTTACAAAAGAACTGCAAATTTAAGAGAAAAAAATGTGACAACATTTCATGAGAAGTTGCACTTTTGTGAACAAAAAAGTGAAGATTTATGAGTAAATGCTGCAAATTTGCAAGAAAAAAGCGGAAAATTTAACACAAAAAAGACAAATTTACAAGAAGGGTTGCTTTTTTTTTTTTTTTTTTAGATTTCTTTAAATGGAGCTTTCCATGGTTGGAGATTTCAAATCCCTAATGTAGCCATCCATCCATCTTCTACCGCTTATCTGGGGGTCTGGGTCGAAGGCACAGCAATCCAAGCAACTGCTGCCCAGTTCACATCACACCATTATCCCTCCTGCAGGTGGTGAGCCCACTGGAGGGTGGACCCACATAGCTCCTTTGGGTACACTGGGTCCCTGTCGTAACTTTTTTCATAGGGCTCTGCAGGACCGCTCTTGGTCTGACCCTTCACCCAGGACCAGTTTGCCTTGGGAGAACGTATAATGGGCATGTTGCCTCAGACAACATAGCTCCTGGGACCATTAGGGCATGCAAACCCCTCCATCACTATAAGGTGGCGATCAGTGGAGGGGCCTGATGAACACGATGACTGTTTATTTCTAACATCTCTTATTTCTGAATTGTCTTAAAGTGACACTGCACGTTTGTCATCCTCTGCCAATATGCTGACGACTTACGAGGTCGGTTATGCGGACGGGGTTCAGATAGGTGGTGTTCTCTGCGTCCTCCAGGTTGGACAGGGCGGTGCTGAGTTTGTCGTAAACGCCCTGTCTGCTGTTGTTGTACCACTCCACGTTCAGCAGATGGGCGATCATATGAACGGCTGCAAAAAAAGCACACAGAAGGTTACTACTGCCGTTCAGCTCAGGCATATCCTAAAGTTTTAAATTCTGCCACTGACTACAGAGTAAAAACTATTAACATGCACTGAAACTAAATACTTAAAGCAGCTGGGAAATTCTTAAAAAGTCCCCGAGTAACTGTTTAATTTAGGCTTGGCTTGTAAACAGATATGCAACCATGAACTTTAGTCAACACCCTGCCCATCTGTCCATGTGGGCGGGTGTGATAAAGAAAAGGAAAAAGGAAGTTTCAGTCCAGGCAAAAATGTTTATTTCCATCACTGAGATGGACTGAGATAGGTTTGTGAGTCATCCTTGAGTAAATTTTGTGATAACCTAAGGGCCTTGAGCTTATCAGCAATCTGATACGCTACAGGTCAGGTGCATTTGTAAAGAACAGTAAACACTTCAGCAGAACTGTGCACACCAGAAAGCACACAAGTTTTGATCAGGACATTTGGTCTGTGTAAATGACTATCTGGGACTAACAACCCAACGCTAGTTTCTTCACTGTAACTAATAATTACAACCAAAACTGCCAGACTTTGTTGAAAACTGTACTTTAGAAAATGGAAAGCGATACCATTCATGGAGAATTAGCTGAAGATAAGTTCAAGGGCTCACCTGTCATCAGACCGATCATGTACGCCACCAGCTTGTGGAAACTCAAGTTGTTGTCCAGTTGTTTCCTCATTGTTCTGCTGCATCGCTGAAAAGATACACCAAAGAAAATCGAGATTAAAATACAACATTTTTCCAAAGCACCAAGTCATCCAGCCTGTCATCGGAACATAACATTTCTCTGCAGCACTTAATCCACTGCAGGAATTCAGACAGAGACGTGTTTTAGTCAGTGGCATCGCGAATACAAAATTTAACCAAACATGTTTTAAAAGCAGGATATCATAACTAGGGGTTTGAAGCCCGAATTCTCCTGCTGTTAGGGACTATGTTGTACCTATATATACTGAGAGCTAAAATTTAGGGTTGAAATTAGGGTCCATAAACTGCCATCCACAGACTTAGAATAAAATCCCGTGGGATTTATTTCATATATTAATGAAAGAATCATTAACCAGTTCAGTCACCACAACCTGGATGCAGACCTACCTTAAGATCACTGTGTGCTGTTGGGGATTTGAGGGGGATGACATCCCCCATGTTAGCAAATTGACCCAAAATAAATCCCCCTATTCCCATCCCCACAAAGACTTCAAAGACAGCTTACACAGCACAACTGAATAAGCCACAAACTGGTGAGACTAAGTTGCAAATGTGGCCACTGGAGCATCCGCTCCACAGTCAGGAGGTCGTGGGTTCAAGCCCCAGCCGGATCATACCAAAGACCATATAAAAATGGTACTTCCCGCCTTCTAGCTTGGTGCTCAGCACAATAGAATGGGGGAAGGAGTAGTTGTTTGTGGCAGTGTCTTGCATGGCAGCAGCCCCTCTGATTCTAGCTGTGTAACACTGTAGATAGGAGAAACATAATTTCTTTCTACTGTACATGATGGACTGAATGACAGTAAAGTTGGCTTCTTCTTCTTCTTGAAATGCAGAAGAAGTGTTGAAAACTTGTGAGGAAAAAAGCTGCAAATTTAATAGAAAAAAGTTTCAAATTAGTGTAAATTTGTGTGGAAAAAGGGTAACAAATTTGTCACAAAAAGTTGCAATTTTTTTTAGGAAAAAAGTAATAAATTTATTTTAAAAAGTCAAAAAACAAATCCCAGTAAAAAGTTACAAATTTATCGGAAAAAGTTTGCTACAAATAAAACTTCACAAATTGGTGAGAAAATTGGATTTTTTTTTTAAGGAAAAAGTCAGAAATGTATGTAAATGTGCAGCTTTGCTCTAGTAAATTTGCAATGTATTTTTTTTTGTTCTTGTAAATTTATGACTTATTTTTATTGAAATGCATTTTTTTCTCATAAATTTTGGACTTGCTTATGGTAAACTTGCGCTATTTTTTATTGTAAATAAGCATTGATCATATTTTTACACCTTTATTCTTGCAAATTTGTACTTGATTTACATTTATACAATTGTACCTAAATTTGTGACCCCCCACCCCCACCACTATCCCCCTTATTAATAAAAAAACAAATCACCCATTGTCTGTGTGTGAGTTTGGTGAGCATCTGGGCAATCGCCTAGGAGGAGGAGTAAGTCTAGCAAATTGTAACATGGCAACAGCTCATTTCACCTTCGCTGGAGTGCGCTAAAAACAAACATGCTGTAAATACCAGATCATAACGCATGCATAAACTTGCTGTGTGGCTATAACAAATATGCTTCCTGAAGAGAGAGTGGACAAACTAGTTGTGCAAAGCGCTTTGGGTGGGCAAAAATGGCAGTGATTTCGGAGCACCTCGCCCTGTGTGACATCTGAATGTGACGTTCTTACCACAAATGAGCCTCGGATCAGAGACAGCAGGTTCCTGCAGACCGGCAGGAGAATCAGCATGCAGTTAAAGTTGAGGACAGCAGCAGGAGCTCGGGCCCAGGCTAGAGCAGACTGAAGTAAAAAAATAAATAATAGAGTCTGATCAGGACAAGCAGTGCAAGAACGCATTAAATTATGCATTTAAGGATTATCCTGAAACATTTCTACATACATTAATTCTAATGTGTCTTTACTTCATTATGCTCAGTAGGTGATTTGAAGGGGAATGGGGTGGGGCATTCCCCTGACTAAGCTGTCACCCCCCCCATCCCCATTAAGAATGCAATGATAGTTTATACAACATACCTTAATATGTCAGCTGCAAATGTACAAGAAAAATGTTGAAAATTGAAGAGAAAAAAGTTGCAAATGTAACACAAAAAGTTTGAAATTTATGAGTGTATAGTTGTAAATTTGTGTGGAATATGATATTATCACTTCACTCTATCACTCTATTACATATTAAAGTAAGAAATCTGTGTGTGTGTGTGTGTGTGTGTGTGTGACGTTTATAGGACATCATAGGACGTCCTATGAACTCAGGCATCATAGGACTCGTGATGCCGTCATAAAGATATGATGTCTATATGACGGCACATAGACAAATGTGTATTTATGATGTCATATAGACCATCACTCACGAGGCCTAGACTAATGTGTCTTCATGATGTCATATGGCTCAAAATTGGCAAGGTGAATAAGTCACAGGGCCAGTCTTTACGGCGCGTTTGTGTTTTCTGCACAACAGATTTCTGCAGCCATGGCCAATTCTACGTTGCCGTGAGCAGAGTTGCCAGATCAAAACTAAGCAAAAGCGTCGCTTTCTGAGCAATGTCGTTTTTAAACAGGTGCTGGCACAGTAAAAATGTGTAACCTTGAAGAATGCCAGTCTACACTACAAATGTGTAAAATACCAAGCAAAGCACCGATTTTCTCTGAGTGCTCTGGTTTCTTGGTTTCTACGCGCATGCACAGGCCTTCCTGAACAGGGTTGAAAGCCACTTTTTGCTCAGATCTATTTTCATGATCCTGCCCATGAACTGGAATTTCGACGCACCTATCCCTCAACCAGTGGTCTGAACAAAGAAGAAGACCCACCAGATGGAGAGCAATAGAATGAGGAGAACTGCTGCACATCAGAAAAGATGCCGTGAACATGAAACACCTCAGGTTCTAGCAGTACGCCGCAGGCATGACTGTGAACAACACAGCTGTCTGAGACAGGAGGAGACCCTTCAGCAACGGGCATGCAGAAATACTTGCTTATACTTGGTTTCTACGGGCATGGACGGGTATGTACTAGTAGTTTATAAAGGAACAGAATGAAATATCAGTAAAGATTAACTCAGCAGAAAATTTCACCCTGATAATCTGGTTTTATCTGAGGAACAAAAGACCAGAGGTGGGCAGCGTGGCCAGAAATTATTCTCAAGCAAAAAGTAGCATTACCTTATGACATCAATTACTCCAGTATAAGGAATGAGTTGTCCCAAGAAAGTTTCTTAAGTACGAGTAAGAAAATATCAGCTAAAAGGTTACTTGAGTGAGGATAACTTTTTTTTTGACAAGTTGTGAGGTTTAAAAGTGTGAGGCACTTTAAATGGTGGCAGATGTGTGCTGACTCCCATTTAACATGAGTTAAATGTGATGGGCAAATTCTGAACACAGCCACATCCCCAGTTATAAGAGGGTGTGCATATTTATGCAACCAGTTATCTTAAGTTTTTTTATTTTTTAGTTTTCCCCTTAAAAGATTTCTGTTTGTTTTTCAATTGGGTTGTACAGGTTATAGGTCACATTAATGGTGGGAAAAGTTTTGAAATGATTTATCTTGGTCTCATTTATTTACATCACAAAAACCTGGCATTTGAACAGGGGTGTGTAGACTTTTTATATCCACTGTACGTTATGTAATATGCATTACATGGCTAACAATCTATGCAACAGTTGTTAATTAAAGGCTTTGATGTGATTATATGATCTGATATATGATATGATTACAAGGGGGTGGTGGTGGTGGTGGGTTGGAGCATCGTCACTTATTTATCAGAAGCAAGATGCAAACGTAAATTAACTTTAAATTTGCAGGAATAAAGATGCAAAAATATGTGATGCTCCTTTACAAGAAAAAGGTCATAAATTTACAAATTTATATGAAAAAGTTGCACATTTACAAGAAAACTGTTACAAATTTATTTTAAAAAAAACCCTCATTATTATTAATGCTGGCTAGTTTCTTGTTATATAAATGCTTTTATTGTCCTTGTACAGAGCACAGTACAGTTTAGAATTTCCTTATAAATGTATTACTTTTTTCTATAAATTTGTTACTTTTGCTATAAGTTTTAAAACATTTTCCACACTTTTTTTTTCTCTAATAAATTCACAACTTTTTCTGCTTTAATATCTCAACATTTGCAACTATACTGGCCAATTTGTGACATTTTTCTCTTAGAACACATCTGAACACCTTGGAAAATGTGTTGTTTTTTTGTTCAGGTGGACCAGCAGTAGAAAAGCTGTTGGGAGCATCAAAGCCATTTCCCTCGTTGTTCTTGTTTCCTCTGGTTTCTATGGTAACACCCTGCTCTGTAACTTTATTTAGTATTGGGAGTGCCTTTGAATTGAGCACTTGCACCCTGAAATGTATGTCTGTGCACTTAACTCCTAAATATTTTCAGATTGATGATGCATTGGCCTCATAAATGGTCTCCTCTACATGAAACTGCAGGAGGCCTAAGCTGCTTTTTTACACGGTTGAGATGATTGATATTGATAATATTGGTCCTGTACTTATTTGGTGTCATACCAAAACCAAATAACTATTATTATTATAATAAAATAAATAAAATACTCCCCCATTTCTGGATAAAAGCACAGACCTGAGCATCCTCCCATGCGCCCATACTCACCCCCAGGAGGTGACGCGTGTAGAAAAACTGATCTCCCAAATCATAGAAAAAGTAAAACCAGACAAAAAGGAAGATGTTGATGCCCATCCAGACCACCTGCACACACAGACCAGGGTCATGAAACCGGACACTTAAAAACTTGTAACTTAAAACTTCCTATTGCTGTGTAATAGTGCGAAGAACTCACCAGCACGAAGGCGTTGAAGCCATGGTTGATGATACTGTTCGTCATGATGAAGTCAGTGCTGGACTCCCAGCGGTTTCTCCTCCACCTTTTTATCCTCCACCTGCACCCCGGACTCCTCGCTCCTCCCCCGCAGGTGAGCCGGGTGGGAGTGCTCTTTTCAGGAAGTTCAGCGGCTTCCTTCTCATTAAGTGAAGGGCCACATTCCTGCCTGCTGGAAACCGGTGCAGGATTGTTGACGGTGTGACAGGAATGAGGAAGTAGTCCATTGCGAAATGAAGGGCATTTGATTTAATTGTGTGCGGCGCGGCTGCTGTTTTATGGGAAAGAATAAAGTTTTATTGTGCAGGTTAGAAGAACAGGATGTGTCACCAAGAAATAGTCATCTGCGTGTCATCAGCCAGTCCTGGTAAACAAGGCAGGTGGACAGTAATTAAAGGATCTGGAGATTTCACTTAGAAATATTAAGGCAATCACTTCCACATTTGCTTTTTAAGTAAATTTACCCCTTACCCCTACACTTTTGAAGTTGCAAACTAAAAATAATCATTAAAATGGACTTACTTTTTTAAGTAGAAAAGATGCTTGCAACATGCATTGCAGTTAATTAAACATTTTTAGAGTGAATTCCTAAATTACTTAATTTTATTACGAAATATAATTAAATATCCATCCATCAATCTTCTACCACTTATCTGGAAACCGGGTGGCGGGGGCAGCAGTCCAAGCGGAGAAGCCCAGACTGCCGCCCAGTTCACATAGCGCCATGACCCCCATGAACCCTCCTGCACATGGTGAGCCCACTGTTGGGCGGACCCATGTGACTCCTTTGGGTACACTGGATCCTTGCTGTTACCTTTTTCATGGGGATGTACTGGACCGCTCTTGGCCTGGCCCTTCATCCACGACCAATTTGCCTTGGGAATCCCTACCAGGGGTAAGTTTCCCCTGGGATCATCAGGACACACAGATCTCTCTAACACAATAAGGTGGCGATCTACAGAGGGGATAATTAAATATAAGCAAGTTTTCTTTTTGAATTTTATATTTCTAAATTTAACACACTGACATGACAAAATGATTCTCAACTAGCTAACAAAGAACTAATTAGAACATCTTATCATATCCTCTGTGTCCATATACCACACAGATTATTATTCACAAACACCAATGCTAAAGAGTAGAGAGTATTATTTTCTTTTTGACACCAATATGCTTCCAATGGGGAAGGTACACAGGTTAACTTACTTATGGTGCAACATTTTGATAACAAAACTGCAAAGTAAATGGGACATACAGTGCTGTGAAAAACTATTTGCACCTTCCTGATTTCTTATATTTTTACCTATTTGTCACATTTAAATGTTTCAGATCATCAAACAGATTTTAATATTAGCGATAACCCAAGTAAATACAAAATTCAGTTTTTAAATGATGATTAAAAGAAAAAAGCTATCCAAACCTACCTGGCCTTATGTGAAAAAGTAATTGCCCCTGTTGTTACATCATAAATTAACTATGATTAACCACATTTTTTGGAAAGCCGCCTTCAATTTCAGCAGCCACACCCAGGCCTGATTGCTGCCAGGCCGGTTGAATCAAGAAATCACTTAAAAAAAACCTGTCTGACAAAATGAAATACGCCAGGGGTGTCCAATCATGTGCCATGGAGGGCCAAGACCCTGCAGGTTTTCTCTTCTACCCAGTCTCTTCAGCAGATGTTTTCACTTATCAGCAATCAGTGGGAAGAAATTCAGTGGAATCTGCTGTTGAAGACACTGGTTGGAGGTAAAGCCTGCAGGGTCTTGTCCCTCCATGGCACATGATTGGACACCCCTGAAGTAAGCTAAAAGATCTCAAAAAGTAACACATCATGCTGTGATCTAAAGAAATTAAAGAACAGATGAGAAGCAAAAACTCAGAACAACATCTAAAGAATTGCAGGCCACTTGCCTCAGTTTGGACCCTGATCCATGACTCAACTAGAAAAGCACTCGGAGAGCGCAGACCTCCGCCAAGCGCCACAGTTCCCCCCATACAGTGTTTGTGTGTACGTTTTCAGATTCCTTGACCACAAAAACATATGACTAGCAATTGGATTGACAATGATAGGATTAGTGGTTCAGTAGTTATTCACGAAAATGACATTTTCCGTAATGGCGGCCACAGTTCCGCCCATACAGTGTTTGTGTGTACGTTTTCAGATTCCTTGACCATGAAAACATATGACTAGCAATTGGATTGACAATGATAGGATTAGTGGTTCAGTGGTTATTCACGAAAATGGCATTTTCCGTAATGGCGGCCACAGTTCCCCCCATACAGTGTTTGTGTGTATGTTTTCAGATTCCTTGACCATGAAAACATATGACTAGCAATTGGATTGACAATGATAGGATTAGTGGTTCAGTAGTTATTCACGAAAATGGCATTTTCCGTAATGGCGGCCACCGGATCATCCCTATGGGTAATCCCCACAACATACTGGGTCAAGCAGAGCGCTCAGCTGGAGCAATTAACGTAGCAGCGTGATCTATGGACTGATAACAATATGCTGATGTGCCTTGTAACCTCTTTTGTCCTACAGCTCCGGAGCAGAGGCGAATTCCGGCCAGTAATCTTCCTATTGTTATGTGTGACTCTCAAATGCAAATGTCCATACCTACTGCTGTGAATGCATTGTCTGTAGTGGGGTATAAAAACTACATATGCTCTGTAACTCTCTCTCTCTCTGACTGCTCATCTGACTAAACGCATTGCCTGTATCTGCTGAGGAGAGCCTCCGGGTTCGCTCCGGCGCGCATGCACGGTGCTGGAGTGAGTTCTCATGATGGCGGTATGATTAATAAACTCCCTTAAAAACTCTCAGTTCGCTCCTTATTATATCATGCCGCCACAATCCCCAAAATTTAATCAGTTCTTCCTTGTACCATTTCCAACAACGCCTGAAAGTTTCATCGAAATCCGTCTAAAACTTTTTGAGTTATCTTGCTAACCAACAGACAGACAGACAAACCCCGGCAAAAACATAACCTCCTGGCGGCGGTAACAATAAGAGAGAGACTGGGTAAAAATAGCATCTATGGGAGAGTTCCAAGGCAAAAACCACTGCTGACCAAAAAGAACCCAAAGGCTCGTTTCACATTTGATAATCCCCAAGATTTTTGGTAAACTATTCAGTGGACCGGTGAAACAAAAGTTCAGCTTTTTGGAAGACATGCCTCCCGTTACATCTGGCGTAAAACTAACAGCATTTCTTAAAAAGAACATCATACCAACAGTCAAACATGATGGTGGTAGTGTGATGGTCTGGGGCTGCTTTGCTGCTTCAGGACCTGGACGACTTGCTGTAATTGATGGAACCATGAATTCTGCTGTCTACCAGAAAATCCTGAAGGACAATGTCCAGCTATCAGTTCGTGACCTCAAGCTCAAGTCCTCCAATGTGGCTGAAATAAAACAATTTTGCAAAGATGAGTGGGCCAAAATTCTTCAACAGCGATGTAGAAGACTCATTGCCAGTTATCGCAAATGCTTGATTGCAGTTGTTGCTGCCAAGGCTGGCATAACCAGTTATTAGGTTTAGGGGGGAACTGCTTTTTCATAGAGCCAGGTAGGTTTGGATAGTTGTTTTCCTTTAATAAATGAAATCATCACTTAAAAAAACTACATTTTGTATTTACTTGGGTTAGCTTTGTATAATATCAAAATATGTTTGATGATCTGATACATTTAAGTCTGACAAATATGCAAAAATATAAGAAATCAGGAAGGATACAAACACTTTCATAGCACAGTAGTAACACTGAACTCTAGTAAAACAGTTATAATGGGAAAAACACATAAGGCAAAGCATAATGATTATAAGTAATCAGGCCATCAATGACAGAGTAGATCATTCCAGCTTGATGAACGCACCCTAAGGTCACAAAAAGCCTTCACTTCTCTCCATGTAGCCTAGCCTACTCACTTTTGAAGTGACCCATACTCATAGATTGTGACCTTTGATCTTGACTCTCTGCACAACCAGGGTGAAAGTGAGCATCCTGGCAATTGTCTAGAAGCAGTAATGATTCTTGTGAACTGTGGCCGGACAAAGGGATAATGGACAGAGCGATGAAGTATTAGCTCATTTGACCTTTGCCAGAATACTTACGTAATACTACCCCACAGCAAAGCAGCGCATGCAAACTTAATAGAACTTTTAGGTTGTAATTTGGTACCGTAATTTTATCTTTACATAAAAATTACTAGAAATGTCTTAAATCTAATTGATTCTAAAAACTTTAGTCAGTTTACTCTATACACAAAATTATTACATGAAAAAATTGTATAGATCTACTTTATTACTGTAGATATACAGTTGTGCTCATAAGTTTACATACCCTGGCAGAATTTGTGATTTTTTTGGCCATTTTTCAGTGACTATGAATGATAATACAAAAATTTTCCTTTCACATATACAAATGTATGCAGATGACACGGTAATATTCACACCTGCAAAGAACACACAAGTAGCTGCCTGTATTCTTACAGCAGCGATGACCCAAATCCATGACTAGATGAATAATTCATGTTTCCTACTAAACACCAAAAAAACTACGTGATGTTTACCAAACAACAATCAAATACTGTATTACAAACTCAAACATTTTCTTAAAAGGGGAGAAGCTGCAACTAGTCGAAGAATTTAAATACCTTGGCGTAATTTTAGACTCCTCATTAACCTTTAAAAAAAACACATCAAACATAATCAAATTCAATCTAAGAAATTTTAAACAAATTAGACCATCACTGACAGTTAGCGTGGCCAAAATGATTCTGCATGCAATGATCTTCACACATCGATTACCGTTTTACCAACTGGTCACTCACTGGTGTTCGTCGGCCTCCGTCGGTCTATGATGACCATGGAAGAGAATCCTAAACGTCTACTCTGCTGGAACAGCACCGCCTGTGGCTGAACAAGCCGATGCGCGAATGGCAGTCCCTGTCACACAGGTCGCACTTGTGGGTGGTCTCCGTGCTGCTGGGTCTGTGGCGGTTCTTCCTGTGGGTCCTTTTTTCATCTGCTGCAGCAGTCAGAAGAGAGACTGACTCACTGGTGTAACCATAATCAAACCCACTGAATCTTTATACAAAAAAAAAGCCATTAAATCTTTGATAAGGGGAGATTTTATGGAAATGTGATCATTGCTTGGAAATGTGATCATTGCCGTTGTGGGCCTCAGGTTATTTCACACCTTAGACAGAGACAAGGAATACACATGGGAGAACAATGCCCAAGTGGGTGAGAGGGGGTTGAATGAAGTGTAGTGTAGATGTCATGCTGTGTAGGAGGAAGTGCCTTGAACCTTGTGAAGTGTGACTTGATATAGAGAGAGGAATGCTTGATGTGACCAGTCAGTCTGTTCTTTACTTGTGAGATGTGACTGTGTAATAAATCGTTTGAAATGAATATGCCTCTTCATTTACACACTCCACACTGGTGACCCAAGACGTATTATGGAACACGAGGCAAGAACCCCGGAGCCGGCCCGGTCGGGAAGCCCCAGAGATGCTGAAGCCAACCCGCAGACAGCCAGGACTGGAACCCCCAGCAACGCGTGTGCAGTTTCAGTCAAGCTACCGGATTTCTGGCAGCACAACCCGCGCTCTTGGTTCCACCACACCGAGGCCCAGTTCGCCCTCCGGGGAGTAACAGCAGACGACACCAAGTTCTACCATGTGGTAGCAGCGCTGGACTCCCGCACAGCCCAGCAGGTAGCGAGCCTGCTCGATCAGCCACCAGCCAGCAGCAAATATGAGGCGCTCAAGGCTGCGCTCATCCGGTGATACACGCTCTTGGAATGTGAGAGAGCGGAGAGGCTCCTGGCGCGGACCGAGTTAGGAGATGGGTCGGCCATAGACCTGATGGAGAAGATGCTGGCGTTGATGGGCACGGGCGACGGGCACTTTCTGTTTGCCCACCTTTTCCTCCGGAACCTGCCAACGGAAGCAAGAGTGGTTCTGGCCAATTCGCCGTTGCTGGCCGCGCGAGACTACCGTGCGCTAGCCCAGGAGGCAGACCGGATCATCCTCACCACCAGGGCGATCACAGTCAACGCGGCGCCAGCGGAGCCCAGCGAGACAACCAGGGGAGGCGAGGAGCCACCGAAGGTAGCGGCAACAGGGGCCAAAGAGCACCAGAAAGACACGCTCTGCTTCTACCACCGCCGCTTCGGAGGGACCGCGTGCAGATGCGCGCCACCGTGCCACTTCAAGCGCTCGGGAAATGCCAAGGCCGGCAGTCGGTAGCAGCTGCGACCGCCGGTGAAGAGAACAAGCTGCTCTAAGTGATGGACTCGCGCTCGGGGAGACGCTTCGTCGTCGACACTAGAGCCCAGAAGAGCATCATCCTGCCGTCCTACACTGACCGGCTGGCAGGACCTAGCGGCCCCGGAATGGTGGCAGTAAACGGCTCGGAGATTAAGAAGTTCGGTGAGAGAACACTGACCTTATCTCTACATGGCCGCTCGTATGAGTGGACTTTTATCATAGCAGCACTGTGTTGTCCGCTCCTGGGCGCTGATTTTCTGTGTGCACATGGTTTACTTGTGGATGTTGCTAACAGGCGCCTGGTTAACGCACTGTCCTTTGAATCTCTCCCCTGTATAGCTCGAGGGACCCGGCCAACAGCACAAGCCAGCGTCACAACTCCAGGCGGTAAGTTCCACGCACTGCTCACTCAGTTCCCAGCACTCACGGTCCCGACGTTTTCCGTGGCCATCGCTAAACACGGGGTGGAGCACTTTATTACCACCACCGGGCCGCCCGTTTTTGCAAGACCTCAGCGCTTGGACACAGCTAAACTGGCCATAGCGCGCGAGGAGTTCGCCAACCTGGAAAGGTTGGGCATCATCAGGCGATCAAACAGCCCATGGGCATCCCCACTACACATGGTCCCTAAGGCTGAGGGATCGTGGTGACCATGCGGTGATTTCTGCAGGTTGAGCAACGCCACAGCACACCACCGCTACCCAATTCCCCACATACAGGATTTTTCCGTTCACCTCGCCGGAGCGCGCGCTTTTTTTAAAATAGACCTGGTCCGCGGTTACCACCAGGTCCCAGTGCGCGCGGAGAACGTACCCAAAACAGCAGTAATAACTCCGTTCGGTTTATTCGAGTTCCTGCGTATGCCGTTCGGGTTAAAAGGCGCAGCACAGACGTTCCAGCGCATGATGGATGCAGTGCTGTGTGACCACCCGTTTGTGTTCGTCTATCTGGACGATATCCTGGTAGCCAGTACGTCTGAAGACAAACACGAAACCCACCTCAGGACGGTTTTCCGGAGGTTGGAGGAGCACGGGTTGATAATCAACCCGGCGAAATGCCAGTTCGGCGTGACGGAGATTGACTTTTTGGGGCACCGCGTCTCTCCGGAAGGAGCGATCCCGTTGCCCGACAAAGTGCGCGCCATGGCAGATTTTCCCCAGCCTCAGACAGTCAGGGCGCTGCAGGAATTTTTGGGGATGGTGAATTTTTATATCCGTTTCCTTCCCCGCGTGGCGCGGCTCATGCAACCATTGTACGCCGCGCTCAAGAGACAGAAACCCGCGGATGGAGTCGAATGGACCCCGGAGTGAGAGCGGGCGTTCTCGGAAGTTAAAGCAGCCCTGGCAAACCCCGCACTGCTGGCACATCCAGACCCGACGGCCCGGATAGCGCTCACCACCGACGCTTCAGACGTGGCCATAGGGGCGGTCATGGAGCAGCGCGTCGCCGGGGCTTGGCAGCCGCTCGCATTTTTCAGCAGAACTTTGCGCGACAGCGAACGTAAATACAGCGCGTTCGACAGAGAGTTGCTGGCTCTCCATCTGGCCATACGCCGCTTCCAGTTCTGGCTGGAAGGGCACAGCTTCACCGCGTTTGTAGACCACAAGCCACTAATGTTCGCGATGGCCAAGGTTTCAGAACCGTGGTCGGGCCGGCAGCAGAGACAGCTGGCCGCGATCTCAGAGTTTACTACCGATATTCAGCATGTGTCGGGTAAACTGAATGTGGTGGCGAACTGCCTCTCGCGCGCCGTGGTGGCCCCAGTCTACATGGGGATAGATTACGCAGCCATGGCCGCGGAACAGATTAGCAATGCAGACGTGCGCGCGCTCCAGTCTGGACCAACAGGGTTAAGGCTGGAGAGCAGGGTGCTGCAAGATGGCGGCCCCCCCCAATCTGCGAAGTCTCCACGGGACGCCCGCATCCGGTAGTCCCGGTCGCATGGCGCCGCCGCGTGTTTGAGTCGGTTCACACTCTGGCGCACCCAGGACTGCGCGCGTCTGTCAAAATGGTGGGAGAGAAGTTCGTGTGGCCGAGCCTATGCAAACAAGTAAAAGAGTGGGCTGCAGCCTGCGTGGCGTGCCAACGACCCAAGGTACACAGGCACACGAAGGCTCCCTTGGAGCTGTTTCCGGTACCGGCTAAGAGGTTCGACCATGTGCACGTGGACCTCGTGGGCCCCCTCCCGCCATCACAGGGGTGCATGCACCTCCTGACAGTGGTGGACCACACCACGCGCTGGCCAGAAGCAGTCCCGCTGGCGGCAACCACGTCCGCAGATATAGCACGCGTGGTTTGGAGTCCCGTCGGACATTACGTCTGACAGGGGCCCGCAATTTGTTTCCGACCTCTGGTCCGCGATGGCCCGCAGCCTGGGTGCTGCAATTCATCACACAACCGCGTACAACCCACAGGCCAATGGTTTATGCGAGCGTTTTCATAGATCACTGAAAGCAGCACTCAGGGCTTCACTGACGGATGCAAATTGGGTAGACAGGCTGATGTGGTTTTTATTGGGGTTGCGCTCCGCGCCAAAAGAGAATTTGGACGCTTCCCCAGCAGAGCTCGTTTTTGCGCAGCCCCTACGGCTGCCCGGGGAATTTCTACCGGACAATCCCGCGCCGGGCAGCTCCCCGTTTCAGCTTTTGCAGCGTAGCGCAAACACAGGCACGCTGCCGGGCCCTGCCCACCACAGTTTTCTGCGTGCCTTCGTGCCGAAAACTTTGAAGAACGCGGAGTTTGTGTTCGTCAGACACAACGCCCACCGCCCTCCATTGCGCCCATCCTATGATGGACCGTTCAGTGTGTTGGAAACAGGGGATAAGCATTTTGTGCTAGACTTGGGAGGTAGACGGGAGAGAATTGGCATAGACAGACTCAAACCCGCCTTTGTAGCGGCAGATGAGCAAGTGCTGTTGTCGAGGGCCCCTCGGCGTGGAAGACCCCCACGGAGACCTCCCCAGGGGAACGATTCATCAGAGCAGCCACACGGACAGAGTGAAACCCCCCTCCCCCCCTCTCCACGGCTCACCCTCAGTCGGACACACTCCCAGCAGCCTCCCACTGGCACAACATTGCCACGGAGGCGGTAAACCCCAGTTACAGCAGATATAGGAGGAGACTGAAGCCGAAACAGCATGTGGACTGATGTTCTATTGTTCTATCTAAGATGCTGGGGGGGGGGGGGGCGGTGTGGGCCTCAGGTTATTTCACACCTTAGACAGAGACAAGGAATACACATGGGAGAACAATGCCCAAGTGGGTGAGAGGGGGTTGAATGAAGTGTAGTGTAGATGTCATGCTGTGTAGGAGGAAGTGCCTTGAACCTTGTGAAGTGTGACTTGATATAGAGAGAGGAATGCTTGATGTGACCAGTCAGTCTGTTCTTTGCTTGTGAGATGTGTGTAATAAATCATCTGAAATGAATATGCCTCTTCATTTACACACTCCACACTGTCACATTTCCAAGAAATAGAATCTTTTGTTTTTTGAAAATCATAAAACTCTCCAATTTGCCTCTTCAATCTATAAAATATTAAATGGCTGTGCACCCCCATCCACCTCCCCCGGGAGAATATGTTAAACTGAGAACTGTCACCGGTACAACCACCAGAGCAATCACTAGAGGATACTGTGAGGTCCCCCACAGATGCACCATATTCGCTCAATCTGTGCTATCAGTGAGTGGCACCAAGATCTGGAATAATATACCACCTGCAATCAGAGAATGTACCACACTAAACACTTTTAAGAAGCATTGTCAAAATTGGCTTTTAAACAACCAAAACTGTACCCACAACTAGTGGTTGCTCTGCGGCATACGCATATACGTATATATGTGCCCATGCGTCACACACATATGCTCTGCCGCTTGTTTGTTGCTGTCTGTTGTTGCTGTGAGGTGCTTAGGTGCATGTGTGTATACGCATATACAGCACCTCACTCGTGTGACATCTGAATGTTTTATAACACCTTAACTCTTGCACTTTAGCATATACACTTTGTACAGTTTCATTGCAGTTGTTCTGCTTGTGTATGATTGTGCGTTTTTGTGACCAGCCGGGGGACTACAGATGCAAATTAGCAGTATTGCTAAATCTGGCATACTTACATTTGTATTAATGTTCATTAGTTGGCCGGGGGATTGTGGGGATCGTGGGATCATGGGTTCGATCCCAGCCCCCGACCAACAGTGATCTGTGTGGAGTTTGCATGTTCTCCCCGTGTTGCGTGGGTTTACTCCGGGATTTCTCCGGTTTCCTCCCACATGCCAAAAACATGCATGTTAGGTTAATTGGCTGTTCTAAATTGTCCCTAGATATCTGTTTCCTATAGGCCCTTAGAATAGAGGGGTAGTATTAATGAAAGCGCTTTGAGTGGTCTTTGTGACTAGAAAAGCGCTATATAAGTGCAGGTTAGTTAGTTAGTTAGTTAGTATGTTCCTTTCAAATAAACTTTAAACTAAACTAACTAAACACTCATAGTGGTTGTGTTAAGGCATTCATTATTAAACAGTTGTGTTTGCTTTTTTTAAATCATAATGACAACAGAAACTACCCAAATGACCCTGATCAAACGTTTACATACCCTGGAAGTTTTGGCCTGATAACATACACACAAATTGACACACACAGGTTTAAATGTAACCAACCTCACCTGTGATCTGTTTACTTGTAATTAGTGTGTTGTAGAGAATGCGTTCAAGAGTCAACTTTATTGACTTTATCAGAGTCAACTTTATTGAGTGAACACATGCTCTATCAATCTCTAGGCAGGAAAAGAGACTGAGCAATCAAATACTACGTTCTTATACTCTGCTGGAGCCACAACCCTCGGTCACATGTTACTTAAGCAAACATATCTAGCATTCAACCGCCACCCGGTCCCATTGGAAAAACTCGACATACCGAGAGAACTGAGGCGAAAACGCCGCGGCTGCCGGGCTGGAGTAAGGCGGAGGACAAAAAATATAAGGTACAGACCCTCCCTTCCATCTGTTGTCATGGGAAATGTACGGTCGATACTGGGAAAGTTAGATGAGCTAGCGGCTATCTCCCGTTATGATAGCACATACCGGGAGTGCTCTCTCCTTTTGTTTACTGAGACGTGGCTAACTGAACTAGCAGCAGATGCTAACATTGAGCTGGAGGGTTTTCACATGATATGAGCTGACCGAACACCAGACAGTGGCAAGGCTAGGGGCGGTGGAGTGATAATGTATGTTAACAACAACTGGTGCAGACCGGGACATATCACTGTTAAACAACGACACTGCAGCAAAGACATTGAGTTGCTAGCTGTTAGCATGAGGCCTACATATCTCCCGAGAGAACACTCACACGTGATCTGCATTGTTGTTTATGCAAATCCGACGGCGAACGCTGAGACAGCACGTGACGTCATCCATTCAGTAACCAGCAGGCTGCAGACAGAACACCCAGATGCTCTTCTCCTCATCTCAGGCGATTTCAACCATGTTTCACTGTCTCCCATTCTACCCACGTTCACCCAGTATGTCACATGCCACACTAGAGACAATAAAACACTGGATTTATTCTACGCAAACACTAAGGAGGCGTACACCTCATCACAACTCCCCCCACTCGGGAGATCGGATCACAACTTGGTTCATCTCCGGCCGGTGTACAAACCCCTAGTGCACAGACAACCTCCGGCCATGCACACTGTGGAGTTATGGTCTGAGGAGACAATGGACACCCTAAAGGGCTGTTTTGAAGCCACCGCCTGGAAGCAGCTCTGCGATCCACATGGTGAGGACATCGATGGCCTCATTCACACCTTCACGGGCTACCTCAGCTTCTGTGTGGACAAATCCGTTCCCACCAAGACCATACGGCGTCACTCAAACAACAAACCCTGGATCAACCCTGAGATAAAAACACTTCTGAGAGAGAAGAAGAGGATCTTCAGGTCAGGGAACAGGGAGATGCTGAAGTCCGTACAGAGGGAGCTGAGGAGAAAGATCAGAGAAGGCAAGGACAGCTTCAGGAAGAAGATGGAGGACAAGCTGCAACAGAGCGACATCAGCGGGGTCTGGAGAAACCTCAAAACCATCTCGGGGCTCCAGAATACCTCCCCCCAGGCCACAGGGGGCAGGGAGTGGGCGAACAACCTGAATCTGTTTTTCAATAGATTTGACCAACCGCCCTCCCCCCTGACTGCACAACAACCACTGCTGCCTCTAAAGAAATCAAGTCCTGCTGCCCACTCCCCACTCCACCAACACCCCCCCACTCCCAACACACAGCCCCCCATCCTGACCCTGACCAGGACCCAGGTGAGGACGGAGCTGAGGAAGATCAAGGCGAGGAAGGCGCCGGGACCGGACGGCATCAGCGCAAAGCTCCTCAAGTCCTGTGCAGACCAGCTGTGTGGGATTGTGACGTATATCTTCAACATGAGCCTGAAACTGGGGAGGGTACCACAGCTGTGGAAAACATCTTGTGTGGTACCTGTACCAAAAACTTCCCACCCCAAAGACCTGAACAGCTACAGACCGGTGGCCTTGACGTCCCACTTGATGAAGACCCTGGAGAGACTGCTCCTTGCTCACCTCCGCCCCCTGGTGGAACCAGCGATGGATCCACTCCAGTTCGCCTACCAGCATGGCATTGGGGTGGAGGATGCGGTGATCTTCCTCCTTCACCGTTCTCTGTCCCACCTGGAGAAGCCCGGGAATATGGTGAGGATCATGTTCTTTGACTTCTCCAGTGCTTTCAACACCATCCAACCGATGATCCTGAAGGACAAGCTGCTGCGCGCAGGGGTGGACCAGCACCTGTCATCATGGATCCTGGACTACCTCACGAACCGGCCTCAGTTTGTGAGAACCCGGGACTGTGTGTCCGACACGATCATCAGTAGCACGGGGGCCCCCCAGGGAACGGTGCTGGCTCCCTTCCTGTTCACTCTTTATACTGCGGACTTCTCACACAACACAACACACTGCCATCTACAGAAGTTCTCTGATGACTCTGCGATCGTTGGCCTCATCTCCAATGGAGATGAAGCTGAGTACAGAGGGCTTATCCAGGACTTCGTGGACTGGTGCCATCGGAACTGCCTCCAGATCAACGCGAGGAAAACTAAGGAGCTGGTGGTGGACTGCCGCAGGCATGGGCAGCCCCTCACAGTACCAGTAAATATACAGGGAACAGACATCGAGATGGTGACATCCTATAAGTACCTGGGTATTCATCTGAACAATAAACTAGACTGGTTACACAATACTGATGCACTCTACAAGAAGGGACAGCGCAGGCTGTTCCTGCTGAGGAGACTCAGGTCTTTTGGTGTACAAGGGGCACTGCTGAAGTCATTCTATGACACGGTGGTGGCATCAGCCATCACTTTTGGAGTGGTCTGCTGGGGCAGTGGCATTACTGCAGCCGATAGGAAGAGACTGAACAAACTGATTAAGAAAGCTAGCTCTGTCCTGGGGCAGCGCCTTGATCCGATGGAGGAGATAGGAGAGAGAAGGACGGTGGCTAAACTGTCATCTCTGCTGGAGTCCGAGTTCCACCCTATGCAGGACATACTGAATGCACTGAGGAGCTCATTTAGCAGCAGACTACATCATCCCAGGTGCACAACCGAGAGGTTTCGTAGGTCCTTCCTACCAACGGCTGTCAGACTGTACAACCTAAGCAGGGCTGCTCGCAGAGATAGCAAAAAGACGTAACAAACTAATAGTTTTTTTGAATGCAAAAGATGCAATAGACTTACACAATGGTCCCCTCCGGCATACAACTAGGAACATACCGGTCGCTATGGAGGGTGAGAATATGTATGGGCACATAATCATACCATGTAGGATAACTAAGTAGACGGTTATGCTGTTTCATTCCATCTAGCAACAATGCTCTGCACTGTGTGTGTTTATATATTTACATATTTATTCCATCTAGCTACAATGCTCAGCACTGGGTGTGTTTATATATTTATATATCTACATATTATTCCATCTAGCTACATTGCTCCGCACTGTGTGTGTTTATATACTTGCATATTTATTCCACCTAGCTGCAATGCTCCGTACTGTGGGTGTTTATATATTTACATATTTATTCCATCTAGCTACAATGCTCTGCACTGTGTGTTCATATATTCATATATTTATTCCATCCAGCTACAATGCTCTGCACTGTGTGTCTGTGTGTGTGTGTATATTTATATATTTTATAGTAATACGTACATATGTATATTAGCTGCTCTTGCTTGCTTGTTTTTTTCTTGCCTTCTGATTGTTGCTCTGAGCGTTGCTATCCCTGTGCTGTTGCAATCCTGGAATTTCCCCGTTGTGGGACTAATAAAGGCTTATCTTATCTTATCTTATCTTATCTTATATAATTACATGGCACATAGTCTCAGTCACAATGCACTCTTTCATGTCTCACTATTGTCTCTTATCCCTAGAGGGTCCGGGAATCTTCCTGGGATGTCCTCTCCAAGACAAAGGTCAAAACTCACACCTACTCGTCATCTCCTGTAGAACTCTGCAGGTCCAGACCTTTTTTGTCCCACCAGACGTGGAGTCCCCAATACACATACAGTCATACATTTGTGGGGAGATATGAACTTAATATCTGCGCCACAGTGTGTGTGTAAAAAGTCAGTGAGTTTCTGGGCTCCTGACAGACCCCTGAATGTTTCATCCAGTGCTGCACTGACGCTGCTGGATTCCGAGCCATGGGGAAAGCAAAAGATTTATCAAAGGACCTGTGGGAGAAGATAGTTGAACTTTATAAAACAGGAAAAGGATATAAAAAAAGATATCCAAGGAATTGAGAATGCTGATCAGCAGTGTGTGATGGGGGTTTATTGTGAAGTGCGGTGTGATGACGCCGCCTTCCGGTTGCATCATCACACCGCCTTATATAAGGGGCGTCCGCCATTTGGGCTTCCTCTTTGCCCAGGATGACTCCCCATGCTGTGTGTTCCCTGTAGTGCAACCCATTTTATATTAAAGCTGTGTTCCAGTGCAACCTTCTTGTCCGTTTCCTTTAATACCAGGTTTGTGGACGTAACATTTGGCGACTGAGGATTAAACCATGGAGGCATGCGTTACACCACTGCGGCCTTTCCTGGAGCTTCCCGGCAAACCACCAGTGCCATGGCCTCGCTGGTTAGAGGCCTTTCAGACCTACATCACGGCCTTGGGCCTCGGGAAGCTAGATAAGGTAAGGACATACGCGCTCCTTGTCCACAACCTGGGTATCGAAGGCCAAAGGATTCTGCGGACGCTTGGTGCAACGAACTCGTATGAGGACGTCGTGGAACTGCTAGCTAGCCACTTTACCACACCGGACAGAGTGACGGTACAACAGATTTGCTTTCACCAGAGATGCCAAAGGGTCGATGAGCCAATCCAACAGTTCGTTGCTGACCTTAGACAGTTAGCTAGTGAGTGCCGTTTTGGGCCATTGGAGGACGAGATGGTGTGGGACCAATTGGCTGAGCACACGTGCAATGCTGGGATATGTGCTAGGTTGCTAACGGCGCCTAATGACTTGATGTTGTCTAGGGCTGTCAAGCTAGCTCTCCAGTTGGAGGCTGCAGATAAACTAGCTTCGGAGCTAAACTGGCACCAGTCACAGAAGCCGCCAGAGACGACTACGTCGGCCAATGTGGTGGACCCGGAGGATGAAGACAGCATGGATGAGGACTACGAGGCTAACACGATGAGCCAAAAGTCTGCCCCAAGAGGCCCCGTTTGCGGGGGTTGTGGGTCCCCAACACATCAGATTAAAGTTTGAGTATGCCCGGCAAGAGGAAAGCAATGCAGTAAGTGTTGGTGCATGAACCATTTTGCCAGTGTATGCCGGTTTCCAGCGCTGTGGAGCCCGCCAAGGAAGCCAGCCCGCCCTCCTACACCCACCATCCACTCGGTGAGTCCCAACACCAACCGATATTCTTATTGCACTGTGGAATTGGACGGTGTTTCTTTGCCACTACTACTCGACACGGCGGCGGTGCAGTTGATGCTGAATTGGGCCACAGTGAAAAAGTTTTTCTCATGCCACAGGATCAGGAGTAACCCAGTGCCATTGTACAGCTACGGCGGTAACAGGCTGCAATGTTGGGACTGTGGAGTTGACGGTTCGCTACAAAACTGAAGCAGCGCGCGACTTCACGTTCCAGGTGGTGGCGCATGGCAACAGCATCATGGGGTGTGACCTGTTCTACGGACTTGGTTTCGCCATCAGAGACAGCACTGGGACAATGGTCTGGGTGTGGTCTTTGGAGCTTGCCGGCTCCAGTGGATGACGACGTCGTGGTTTGGGATGAGGCGCTTTCGGACAATACCAGCACCAAGATGCCCACTTCCAGCTCAGTGGAGGAACGGGATGGCTCCAGTGCCTGTGTTCGGCCGGAGGTACACTACCGTTCAAAAGTTTGGGGTCATCCAGACAATTATTTTATTTTCCATGAAAAGTCACACTTATTTACCACCATGAGTTGTAAAATGAATAGAAAATATAGTCAAGACATTGACAAGGTTAGAAATAATGATATGCATTTGAAATAATAATTTTTTCCTTCAAACTTTGCTTTCGTCAAAGAATCCTCCATTTGCAGCAATTACAGCATTGCAGACCTAACATGATTGCGCAAGGGTTTTCTAATCATCCATTAGCCTTCTGATGCAATGAGCAAACATATTGTACCATTAGAACACTGGAGTGATAGTTGCTGGAAATGAGCCTCTATACACCTATCTAGATATTGCACCAAAAACCAGACATTTGCAGCTATAATAGTCATTTACCACATTAGCAATGTATAGAGTGTATTTCTGATTAGTTTAAATTTATCTTCATTGAAAAAAAGTGCTTTTCTTTCAAAAATAAGGAAATTTCTAAGTGACCCCAAACTTTTGAACGGTAGTGTATTAGGGGTGGCCGAGTTGGCGGGTGGAGTGCCCATTCTGATGAGCAACACCATGGAGGTACCGAACACCTTTAGTGCACGTGTTGGGTTTCAGCCAAAGACGAGTGACAGGTCTGCTGCAGCAACGGTGACTGCTGCATCGCCACAGAGTAACAACAGGGCCAGACGACATGGGAGCATGGAGCTACCGCATACACAGCGGCACATTAGGCCGAGTAAGGTAGCACTTCAGTTCATGGACTGGGTTTGGGTTTGGGTTCGGGCTGATGAGAGACCAAGACGACAACCGGCTGGACCACAGCCGGTGAAACATCGGGCGCCGCTGAGGATTGTGGTGAAGTTGGGAGTGGTGTATTTCCAGCTGACGAATGGCTTGGTTCGGCATGCAAACCAGCTGCGGTGTGTCTAGGTGGACGCTCCGGGTGGCAAGGCTACGCAGGAGCCGGCGAAGGTGGTGTGGGATCCAGGCTCCTGTGTCTCGAAGATCAGTCCTTGCCCTGGGGGCCTGCTGCCTCCAGGGGTGCATCTGCTGTGGGGCTGCCACAGGGGCCTCCTGCCTGATCCACCATTACCGTGGGGGACTGTAAATAAAAGACTTGAAAACCATTTAGTTAGAAGCACGGCTGTTCCAAAATTAAGTGGCAGAATAACCCACTTTGCCGTGTGGACCGTGTGGCAGTCTACTCACCGGTCCTAGTTTTAAGTTTGTTTTAGTGTTGTTTATGATTTTATGTTTGCTTTTAATTTAGTGTTTTGTAGAGAGAGGAATGAGCAGGCGAGGCAGTGGGCGGAGCAGACTTTATTAATCTCTCTCTCTAACATCAGTTAACAAGAAGAATAAACCCAGGTCACTGGCATCTCCCTTTTATACCAACAAACTCACCTCACGACCTGGGGGGTTCACATTACAACACAGAGACTTCCAATAACAATTCCCTTTGTCACCCAGCCTGTCGGCGCATTATTATGCAACCCGGAGGAGAACGCGTATTATCATGCATTCTTATGGAGAAAACCACAGGCTGTCTTGCATATCCAATTAACAGCTTTTAAGCATCTCCTCCTGTGCTATTCAGTTTGAGTGGAGAACTGCATTATCTAGCCCCCCCCCCCGAAAACTCAGACTGAGCCTTAACCCTCATGTCCTTTGGGCTTCAGCCTACATCCATAGTGGCTGTAACAGGGGGGTCGCCGGCTCCGAGGCGCTGCTGTACTGGTGGGGCGCTTCTGAAGGGGCGTCCATCTGTGGGGGGACATGGGGGGAAACACATCTTCACCATGCCACTGTGACTGAGCTGACGAGTCATTTACCTGGGGAGTTCTGAGTGGGGGTCGTCCACGCCGAGGAGCTCGGGCCAACACCACCTGCTCGTCTGCTAATACAAAGGCGGGCTTAAGCCTGTCTATACAGATTGTTTCTCTGGATCCCCCCCAAGTCTAACACAAAAAGTTTATCCCCAGGTTCCAACACTCTGAATGGGCCGTTGTAGGGCGGACGCAACGGGGTCCGGTGGGCATCGTACCTGACAAACACGAACAACGCATCCTTCAAGGTCCTTGGCACGAAAACGCGGGGAAAACAGTGCTGGACCGGGCCTGCATCTGTGCCTCTGTGCTATGTAGTGAAGGCAGGGATGGATCGGTGTTCGGTGCGGGGTTGTCAGGCAAAAATTCTCCGGGGAGTCGCAGCGACTGGGAAAAAACAAGCTCTGCTGGGGAGGCAGCCAAATCCTCCTTCAGTGCTGAATGCAACCCTAATAGAACCCACGGCAACCCGTCCACCCAATTTGCATCCGTAAGCGAAGCCCTGAGCGCTGCTTTAAGCGACCTATGGAAACGCTTGCAAAACCCATTGGCCTGGGGGTTGTACACGGTCGTGCAATGAATTGTGATGCCCAGGCTCCAGGCCATTGTGGACCAGAGGTCGGAAATGAACTGCGGGCCCCCGTCGGATGTGATATCCGAAGGGGCGCTGAAGCGTGCCACCCATGTCATCAAAAATGCGCGTGCAACTTCTGCAGACACGGTGGAAGCCAGCGGCACCACCTCAAGCCAGCGCGTGGTGTGGTCCACCACTGTCAGGAGGTGTGTGAACCCCTGCGATGGTGGGAGGGGGCACACGAGGTCCACGTGAATGTGGTCGAACCTCTTAGCCGGGATATGGAACGGCTCCAAGGGGGCCTTTGTGTGCCTGTGCACCTTGGCTCGCTGGCACGCTACGCAGGCTGCAGCCCACCCTTTCACTTGTTTGCGCAGGCTCGACCAGACAAACTTTCCTCCCACCATTTTGACTGACGCGCGCATTCCTGGGTGTGCCAGGGAGTGAACCGACTTGAAAACACAGTGGCGCCAAGCACGTGGGACCACCAGGCGTGGGTGTCCTGTGGAGACGTCACAGATTGGGGGGAACCCCGGTCTTGCAGTACTCTGCTTTCCAGCCTTAACCCTATTGGTCCGGACTGGAGCGCGCAAATGTCCGCATCGCCGATCTGTTCAGCGGCCATGGCCGTGTAATCTATCCTTATGTAGACTGGGGCCACTAATGCGCGCGAGAGGCAGTCTGCCACCACGTTAAGTTTACCAGCCACATGCTGAATGTCGGTCGTAAACTCCGAGATCGCGGCCAGCTGTCTCTGCTGCCAGGCCGACCATGGTTCTGAAACCTTGGCCATAGCGTATGTTAGTGGCTTGTGGTCCACAAACGCAGTGAAGCTGCGCCCTTTCAGCCAGAACTGGAAGTGGTGTATGGCTAGGTGGAGAGCCAGTAACTCCCTGTCGAACGCGCTGTATTTACGCTCATTGTCGTGCAAAGACGTGCTAAAAAAGGCAAGCGGCTGCCAAGAACCAGCGACGCGCTGCTCCACGACAACCCCTATGGCCATGTCCGATGCATCGGTAGTGAGCACTATCCAAGCCACCGGGTCCGGGTGCGCCAGTAGTATGGCGTTCGCTAGAGCTGTTTTGGCCTCGGAAAACGCCTGCTCTCGCTCAGGAGTCCAGTCGACTCTGTCCGCCGGTTTCCGTTTCTTAAGCGCAGCGTGCAACGGCTGCATGAGCTGGGCTGCGTGGGGGAGGAAACGGTTGTAAAAATTAACCATCCCCAAAAACTCCTGCAACGCCCTGACCGTCTGAGGCCGGGGAAAATCTGCCACTGCGTGCAGTCCAGTAAGGGGATCGCGCCCTCTGGTGAGATGCGGTGGCCCAAAAAATTGATTACTGTAACCCCAAACTGGCACTTTGCTGGGTTGATTATTAACCCGTGCTCTTCCAACCTCTGGAAAACCATCCTGAGGTGGGCTCCGTGTTCGTCTTCGGACACGCTGGCCACCAGGATGTCGTCCAGGTAGACGAACACAAATGGTAGACTGCGCAGCACCACATCCATTATGCGTTGGAATGTCTGCACCGCGCCTTTTAACCCGAAAGGCATGCGTAGGAACTCAGAAAGACCAAACGGGGTTATTACTGCCGTTTTGGGTATGTCTTCCGTGCGCACCGGGACCTGGTGGTAACCGCAGACCAGGTCCACCTTGGAAAAAATGTGTGCCCGGTGAGGTGGATGGAAAAATCCTGAATATGGGGGATTGGGTAGCGATCGTGCACTGTAGCATTGTTTAATCTGCGGAAATCTCCGCATGGTCACCACGATCCTTTGGCTTTAGGCACCATATGTAGCGGGGATGCCCATGGGCTGTTTGAGCGCCTGATGATGCCCAACCTTTCCAAGTTGGCGAACTCCTCGCGCGCACTGGCCAGTTTAGCTGCATCCAGGAGCCGAGGTCGTGCGAAAACGGGCGGCCCCATGGTGGTAATGAAGTGCTCCACCCCGTGTTTAGTGACGGCCGCCGAAAATGTCGGAACCGTGAGTGCTGGGAACTGGGTGAGTAGTGTGTGGAACTTACCCCCTAGAGCTGTGACATTGGCTAGTGTTGTGGACCCGGCTCCTCTAGCTGTACAGGGCAAAGAATCAAAAAACATTGCATTAATCACGTGTCTGTTAGCCACATCGACTAATAGTCCGTGTGCACACAAAAAATCTGGGCCCAAAATGGGGAAGTTACATGCCGCTATGATGAATGTTCATTGGTATGTACGGCCGTGCAAGGATAGTCAGTGTCCTCACACCAAAAGTTTTAATGTCTGAGCCGTTTGCGGCGGCCAGCTCAGGGCCACTACTTCCCGCCAGCTGGTCTACGTAGGACGGCAGGATGAGGCTCTTTTGGGAGCCGGAGTCCACAAAGAACCGTCTCCCTGAGAGTGAGTTTGTCACATAGAGCAGCTTGTTTGTGTCGCTGGCGGTCACAGATGCTACCGACTGCTGGCCCTGGCATTTCCGGAGCTCTTGAACTGGCATGGTGGCACACATCGGCGTGCGTCTTCTCCATAGCGGTGGTGATAGAAGCAGAGCGTGTCCCTCTGGTGCTTCCTAGCCTCCGCTGCGGCCACCATTGCTGGCTCCTCGCCCCTGCTGGCCGTCTTGCTGGGTTCCGACGCTGCTGCATTCACAGCAAAGGTTCTGGTCGCCAGGATAATCCGATCTGCCTCTTGTGCCAGGGCCCGGTAGTTGCGCGTGGCCAGCAGCGGCAAGTTGGCAAGGACCGCTCTGGCCGCTGTTGGGAGGTTCTGGAGGAAAAGGTGGGCAAAGAAGAAATGCCCATCCGAAAGCATGTAGTGCCGGGTCAGCATGGTCTTGAAAGCGTCATATTTATCGTGGGCTGGGGGCTGTTGGAGCAGGCTCGCCACCTGCTGTGTTGTGCATGCATCCAGCAGACTTTATTAATCTCTCTCTCGAACATCAGTTAACAAGAAGAATAAACCCAAGTCGCTGGCATCTCTCTTTTATACCAACAAACTCGCCTCACGACCTGGGGGGTTCACATTACAACACAGACTTACAATAACAATTCCCTTTGTCACCCAGCCTGTCGGCGCATTATTATGCAACCCAGAGGAGAACGCATATTATTATGCATTCTTATGGAGAAAACCACAAGCTGTCTTGCATATCCAATTATCAGCTTTTAAGCATCTCCTCCTGTGCCATTCAGTCTGAGTGGAGAATTGCATTATCTAGGTCCCCCACAGTCTGGGGTTTTATGTTTCCAAATTTGGGTGGGTTTTAATTAGATGTGTTTTCTCATTTTGTAAAAGGAGGGAGGGAGAGAATGTGATGAGGGTTTATTGTGAAGTGCGGTGTGATGACGCTGCCTTCTGGTTGTGTCATCACACCGCACTTCACAATAAACCCTCATCACATTGTTCCAGTACAACCTCCTCGTCCATCTCCTTTAATACCAGGTTTGTGGACATAACACAGTGTTCAAACTCTAATTAAGAAGTGGAAAATGAGGGATTCTGTTGAAACCAAGCATTGGTCAGGTAGACCAACAAAAATTTCAGCCACAACTGCCAGGAAAATTGTTCGGGATGCAAAGAAAAACCTTCAAATAACTTCAGCTGACATACAGGACTCTGAAAAAAAGTGGTGTGGCTGTTTCATGATGCAAAATAAGGAGGCACCAAGAAAAAAGGGGCTGCATGGTTGAGTCACCAGAAGAAAGCCATTACTACACCAGTGCCACAAAGCAGCCCGCTTACAATACACCAAACAGCACAGAGACGAGCCTCAAAACTTCTGGAACAAAGTTATCTGGAGTGATGAGACCAAAATTGAACTTTTTGGCCACAGCCATAAACACTACATTTGGAGAGGAGTCAACAAGGCCGATTATGAGAAGTACACCATCCCTACTGTGAAACACGGAGGTGGATCACTGATGTTTTAGGGATGTGTAAGTTACAGAGGCACAGGGAACTTGGTCAAAATTGATAGCAAGATGAATGCAGCATGTTATCAGAAAGTACTGGAAAAAAATTTGCACTCATCAGCCCGGAAGCTGCACATGGGACCCACTTGGACATTCCAACATGACAATGATCCAAAACACAAGGCCAAGCCAACCTGTCGTTGGCTACAGCAGAAAAAAGTGAAGTTTCTGGAGTGGCCATCTCAGTCTCTTGACCTCAACATCATTGAGACACATTGGGGAGATCTCAAACGTGCAGTTCATGAAAGACAGCACAAGAATTTACAGGAACTGGAAGCTTTTTGCCAAGAAGAATGGGCAGCTTTACCATCTCAGAAAATAAAGTGCCTCATCCACAACTACCACAAAAGACTTCAAGCTGTCACTGATGTTAAAGTTGGCAATACATGGTATTAAAAACTAGTTGCCCAGGTTTGCAGGGTTGGGAGTTCCTGGCAGCAGAGAGCAGAGGACAGAGCTGTGTGGAGGAATCTGATCAGAACTAAATGAAACAGTCACTGTGGCCCACAACAGACTGCTATGATGATGTTGATCATGATGATGATTTAAAAAGAGCAAACACAATTGTTTGATAATAAATGGCTTCACCCAACCGCTAACTATGAGTGAAATAAAAGTTTTTTCATTATCATTCATATTCTCTGAAAAATGGCCAAAAAAAAAATAAATCACAAATTCCACCAGGCTATGTAAACCTATGAGCGCAACTGCACGTTACCTAGCTTTTTTTAGTTTGACATTTTAATTGCTTTACCACACATGGGAAATTTCAGCTCACAACAGTATGATTAGGAACAAGAAACCCTGATCCGACTCGTTTTTCCCACCCTGGGGTTTGTGGGCTGGATGATGACAGCTGCATCAGCCACATAAGCAACACATCAACGGACAGCAGTCTGTGTCACTCCACCCTATAGGTACCCGGCCACTGTGGTTGGGACGCCAACTAAAAGGTTTCAAAAAGTCGGACTGTGGGGGTCAGTCATTTTGATACCCTTCACCATGTCTCACAATCAAAACACAAATAATTGCATAATAGACTGAACTTAACAGAACTGAATTACTTGGCGGTAACAAACATTTAGAGTCACAGATTAACCCAACAAGCATGTCTGTGGATTGTAGGAGGAAACCTGAGCGACCAAAGTATCTGATGTAGGCGCAGGGAGGACATGCAAACGGTGAGCTCAAACCCAGACCCTTCTACCTGTGGGGGGGAAGTGTTAATTTGATCAACCACATCTAAACATTTATCACAAGTAACAGAAATTAAAGTTTAGTAAAATTATTATTTTTTTAAAGCAAGGAATAACAATAACACTGACCCCAGGGAAGCAGATCCTTGGAAAAAACAGCAAAATTTCTCTTCATTAAACTTAAAATGCCTTAATATTAGCAATTAAAAGTTAAATACTATTCCCAGGTTTGCCTACAATTGACTAAAAATTACTTCAATAAGTAAACTTTCAGTAAAATTGAAAAAAAAATCCAAATATATCAATTCAACTAAGTAACTATTTAAAATGTTCAAATTTCTAGTTTATGCTGAAATGTAATTTTATGTGTCGTTCTTTAAACATAACTGACCCCCTAAAGACCGCCATGTACACAAGATGTTAAGGAAACACATTCAGCTACGAGTTTAAACGAAGAATAAATGAATATTTAGACTTTGTTTTATTTAATATTCAAGTAATACAGTAGTAGTCAAGGCACCGTGTCAACAATCAGGACAAAATGTAAAAATAAGCAAAATGTTCTTTCAGTGAAGAAGCAGCTCATTCAGTGTCAGTCCTGTTAATGCAACAGCAAATGTAAGAGTCATTTCCTCCATGTTCAATGAAGCCTTTATCAACAGAAAATTCCTGCTTTTTGTTTCGTAACACAAACTTTTTTTTTTTTCAAAATCAAGGCAGCAGTGAACAACACATGGCATTCATCACAGCAGCTGAGTATAAGGAAGATAAATTCATCTTTTGACCTTTTCTTGCACCATTCTCATCCATTTTTTTCCCTTTTCTTTACATGTTCAGTGCAGATTCAAATATTTGCAAACTTCAGCCACACTTGGCACATCTCCCTCACACTTGGCTCAGTGGGGCTCTCTCAACAGTGGCCTTTGTGCTTTTCTGCATATCTGGACATACTACATTCTTTGGTACAATGAGGCCTCACTGTGCCATGTGTGTGTTCATTGTTCACTCAAGATCAGAAGTTTGATCTCCATCACATCACCTGAAGCATTCCGCGTTTTTAGCTGTCTAAGGCCAGGATGAGGGGGGGGGGGGGGGGTGCACCCTGCATCACCAGAAATGAAGCGCTCCTATCTCAGACAAATGAGTTAACAAATGTTCACGCTGCTTCCATCAAGTCTTCAACAATGTCCGTCTCCCGCTCTGCCAGGTGACTGGTCAGGTCTGGAGGTTGTGAGCTCCGAGGGTCCAACAGCTCCACCGGCTCCTCCGCTGCCAGGACCATGGTGGCAGCCGTGGAGTACGACGGTGGCAGTCTCCCTTGCCTCCCCCTCTCATTGTTCCCCCCTTTACGGCAGCAGACGCAGTGCAAGCAGTCGTGGATGTTGTGCTTAAAGAGGCGCCGGCAAGGGTGGAAGAACTGGTAGAAGAGCAGCATGAAGACCACGGCCAGGCAGTAGCCGATCAGCAGCTGGACAACCAACAGTGGTGTGCACACATACTCGTAGAAGTCCGATTTAAAGAAGTACCAGAGGGTGATGAGGATGAAGTTCTCCACGAAGCGTCCAGAGTAATATATAGCCAGGCGGTCCCAGCGCTGCTTCTTTTCAATGAGGTCTTTGTGAGTGAGGTCGAGCTGCACCGCCGACCAGCAGTAGATGTTGATGCAGGCGTAAAGCAGCGTAAACATGCACAGCACCACTGTGGTGCCCACCTTGGAGAAATTCTTTTCCACACCCTCGGTCAGCGAACCTTTCCTTGCCCAGAACTCAGCCCAGGGCAGGAAGAAGAAGAAGAGCAGGTTAAGCATGCCAACCAGGATCGTCCAGTGGGTGAGCGCCGTGGTGAAGAGGACCAGAGCCGTGACCCTCGTGGCAATCTCCAGGCCTCTCCACAGGATCATGCACATGTAGGCCGTGGGGCGCAACCGCACTTTGTATTCGTCGTACCTGATCTGGATGGCCAGAACGCTGCACACGAGCGCGCCGTATATGATGGAGATCAGGGTAATGATCATCAGCGCCACTGAAAACACAAACAGACGTCACCTGTTAGATCATATCAACCTCGGCCACATCTGTCCCATGGGACAATTAAATTCAGCCTGCTAGTGAGATATCTAACATCTATAACAACTGTACTACCAGTACACGGGAACTACAAGTCCCAGAATGCTCTGCATCACTATATTCCTACAATCTACAATTGATTACCCTCCTTGTCTAGTCTTATGCATCTACAGTTAACTTTGGGCCAGCCTCTTGGAAACATAACCAAATAACAACATAAAAGAAAGAGGCTTTCATGAAAGCAGGAAGGAGACTGTGTTTTTTGACATCAAGTGAAAACCCAAAGAGTTTTATTTTTGCACTTTGCCTTTATTCACAAGGTAAGCCATTTGTGCTGAAAATATTTAGCTTCGTCTTGCTGGTGATGTTACCGGAAGTCATTTTTCTGTCCCCCCCCATCTGTGCATGATTTGTTCTGCATTCTGTGAGCTGCACTGGGCCACTTGCTGTGGTCAAATTAAGTTTTTTAGTAAATGTTGACCCATTTCACTCTTGATTGATGGACTCAGTTTTTAGATTTGATTCCCTTTTGGATTGTGTCCGTCACCCATGTGTTACATTTTACAGATGTCAACTGAAGAACCACAACCGTTACCTGAGATCAGTGGTTCTCAACCTGGGGTCCCTGGAACGTTCAGGTTCCCATGGGAAATTTCACAATGTCACTTCTTAATTGGTCTACAGAACACATGCACAACAACGGCAAATTATTTGCAATTTTTTGGACCAATTAAGAAGTGAAATTACAATATTTCCCATGGAAACCAGAATGTTTCATGGAGCCCAGGTTGGGAACCACTGCCTTTGATTATTAATGAGTAATGTAATTTAAAAGACAAAAAATGCGGAAGGGAGTCCAAAAGTAAACGTGAAATATTCCATCCATCCACCCATCTTCTACTGCTTATCCTGGGTCTGAGCCAGGGCAGACAAAAGTCTAAGCAGAAAAGCCCAGACTGTCACCCGATTCACACAGCACCATGATCCCCATGATCCCTCCTGCAGGTGGTGAGCCCATGGAGGGCGGACCCATGTGGTTCACTCAGGCTGAGCCCAGCCGAGTCCTGTGAACAGAAACCCAGTTACCAGGTGCTTGCCCTCGAGCCCTACAAACCCCAATACAGGTGGGGTACACGGGTGGAGACGCTACCAGGGACAAGCTGCCCTAACAACATAGCTCCTGGGATCATTAGGGCACACAAACGCCTCTACCACAATAGGATGGCGGTCCAGTAACATTACAAGGAAATACAGCCACAGGGGGCGCACACACCAGTGTACTCCATGTGCCGGTCCCAAGCCCGGATAAATGGGCAGGGTTGTGTCAGGAAGGGCATCCGGTGTAAAAATCCTTGCCATATCGACCTTACACCGCGATGTAAGGTCATGCACGATATGCCGTGGCGACCTCGAAAGGGTGCAGCTGAAAGAAAAGAAAAAAAAAAAACAGACTGTACACTATTTGAAGGTTGACAATCAAACTGAAACAGAAGTTACTACATTTATTTTAGCCGTTTCTGTTTGCCTGAGGTAGCAATCAGAGATGTGCGGTTGAATTTTAAATTAAAAGCTTCTCAAAAGCATTCCTTTGTTTTCGCAGCCTCCTGCCAAAAGTACGACTGCGTCTCAAGTTCCCAGCACAGCATTGTGTGGGAAGATTTTTAACTGGTAGCACAAAAGTGCTTTCTGAATATTGAAAAAAGATTGATCCAAAACTAAATGAGGCTAAAGAAAAACGATGCCGTCACTGGAAGACACCGAGCCTTGTTAGAGATAGAAAGCCAAGATTATCTGCTAAACAAAAAAAGCAAGACTCAGATTATGTCAGATGAACACTAAAACACTTAACAAGTTCAAGTGTTTGGGAATTTCTATAGCAAACAAATGCAACAAGTTCATATGGATGAGATTAAAAAAAAACAACAAACCTTCAGTCTACGGTTAAAACCAAAGTAGAGATTTGCTTTGACGACAGAAAAATCAATGAAGACAAACAGGAAAGTGGCATATGGCAGTCGCAGCATCTGTAACTGCCATATGACTGCCAGGATTCACAACAAAGGCCTGAGCTCATTTCTAAGCTTAACAAAAACTTAATCAACAACAAAAAGGCAGACCAGTATAGCTTTCTCTAACCTCACTGAACATGTGTGAGAGAATTTCCCTGACATCACAACAAGTTTTAATTATCAGTGTGGGGTAACATGACAGGTGAAGTCCCTGTGTTAAACCGAAGATTAGATTAGCTTGGCAATTGGGCGCTACATTATACAGTATAAGTGAGCACACTTGGCAGAATGGCAGACAGAGTGGTGATGTTATGGGAATATTGAGCATTTACAGTAAAGAATACCATGAGGTTCATTACGCTGAATGAATACACATAATTTCTCCACTAGCGCCATCATCAGGTCAAAAACAGAATTGTCTCAACAACTTGCATGCAAAAATAAATTTTGATTCCCGCTCTCTCTGCAGTCTGCTTGTCGACGTGTCCTTGAGCAAGACACTGAACCCCCAGTTGCTCCTGGTGGGTCAGCAAATATCAGGACTTTTGGAACAAACTGTTGTGGAAAGGATTAACCTAAAAATTAAATATATGAACACAGTAACAGAGGACAAGTTTGGCATAAGCCAACAGCACTGGTGCAAAAGGTCTTCATAATAACTAAAGTATGGGGGTGGAAATGTCATTGTTTGGGGCTACTTTGCTGCATCAGGACCTGGTCAACTCACCATTTAAAAATCCACTAATTTTTCACTGTATCAGAGGGCGTTTTGCTGTCTCACGGAGTGTTTTGTGAAAACCATCATACCAGCACACTCCGGCTGTTGTGGGGCGATTTGAAACAGGTTGGGCATAAAAGAGACTCCTCATACATGCCACAGCTGAAAGAATTCTGTACGGAGGACTGGGGAAAACTTTTGCCAGTCAATGTCAAAAACTGGTAAATAGTTAAAGTAAAGAGACTATTTCAGCCAAGGTGGGAGAACTAGCTATTACAGCATTTGGTGTGAAAATGTTTCTGGGTAGGAATTTGGCATCTTTGATCATTTCTTTTGGTATATAAGTGAAGTTCTTGTTGCCTCAGCAAAGGTGATGCAGTTACACCACTTTTATCGATACCTATGATTTGAAGGAAGATCAAATGTTGATATGTTTATATCTCTGAATAAAGAACTAAAGATTAAATGGGGTATCCTAACTTTTTCAGGTGATTCCAATTGTGCATCACTTAATCGACCCTCCAAACCTGGTGCTGCATAGATATCTTTACACTTTGTCTTTATTATAACTACTACTTAAATGTATTCTATTGGGATCAAGTGAAAACACTCAGACAGAGCCTGGCTTTACCATTTTAACCTGTATTATAGGTCTGTACCGAAGGTCAAAACAGTGATCTCAATGTGCTCCACTCCTTCACAGACACTCACATTCTTAAATCTGCAGTTCAGTCTACAGTTTAAAAACTGAAAACAATTTTCAAGCAAAAACTATTTTGTTTCATTGATCACAGGTTTTCTAAACTGTATAATACTCAATACAACAGTACTCATGCTTGTAGTATTTAGTTTGATAGTGTGCAGTATTTTCTAAAAAAAATGTGATTAAAGTATGCATTTTTGACAGTAAGAGGCAACACTTTTCACCTAAGAAACCATCCATCCATCCATCCATCCAACTTCTTCCGCTTAATCCTTTTCGGGTCGCGGGGGGGGCTGGAGCCTATCCCAGCATCTTTGTCCTCTGCTTTTCCATCACTGTCTGGTTTGGATCTGCCACTAAACAGGACAAGACCAGACTGCAGCGGATCATTAAGTCTGCGGAGAGGATCATTGGTACCGACCTACCCTCCATTGAGAACTTATATCGGTCCATAACCAGGAAACGGGCGGGAAACATCTGTGCTGACCCATCACACCCCGGCCACAAACTGTTTGAACTTCTATCTTCTGGTCGTCGTTACAGATCACTGAAGGTCAAAACCACCCGTCACAGGAACAGTTTCTTTCCTCAAGCCATCACTCTGATGAACTCCTAACATTCACCTAGTCCTACCTGTTGCTGTACTCATGACTTTTCATCCATTATTACATTGCACATAACTCTCACACTGCTTTTTACTTCATTCACATTATATCACTGAATCTGAGTCCACATTGAAATACTGTGTGATTGTATATTTTTTCATATATTTCTGCAAAGTGTGGTTAGTCCGAGTAAATAACTGTATATATTTGCATCCTTTTATAGAAACGTGGACAGACTGTAATTTACTGTACATACTCTGGTTGTCATTGAATCCTTATTTAAATCCTTCACCTGAACAACGAGAGCAAGTTTTTAGCCAAAGTCAAATTCCTTGTATGTGTTGTGCATACTTGGCCAATAAAGCTGATTCTGATTCTGATTCTGATTCTGATTCTGGGTGAGAGGCAGGGTACACCCTGGACAGATCGCCAGTCCATCGCAGGGCCAACACAGAGAGACAGACAACCATTCACTCTCACAGTCATACCTAAGGACAATTTAGAATCCCCAGTTTGATGCCAATTAACCTAACTTGCATGTTTTTGGCATGTGGGAGGAAACCGGAGAAATCCCGGAGTAAACCCACGCAGACACGGGCAGAACATGCAAACTCCACACAGATCACTGTTGGTCAGGGGATGGGATCAAACCCAGGATCCCCTGGCCAAGGGTGAGTTGCTGTGCTGCCGCAGTGCTAACCACTCCGCCACCGCGCTGCCCCTAAGAAACCAATCACCAAGATTTGTGATTTTAGTAATATTTTTACATGGATTGATTTCATATACAAGCACATGTGCACCTTGAGAAAAATGCCCGTGTATGGCCCTGGGATGTACCTTGTGTCTCTACCAAGCAGTTGGGGGAAAAAGAGTAAGTATGACACCTACTGGCCAGGAGGTCAGAATGATGTCTCGATCACATTTAAAGGGGTAGAAGTCACAACTTTATGACAAAAAAATCTCAAATTTATGAGAAAAATGTTGCAAATTATGAGATGAGACAAAGTCACATTTCCAAGAAAGAGTCACAAATTTACAAGAAAAATGTTGCAAATTTACATAAAAGTATGCAAATTTACAAGAAAAACGTAACATTTGAAGAAAAAAAAATTAATTGGGAAAAACAGCAACTACAAATTCACAAAATCTAATGTGAAGGGTTTTTTTTCTTATCATAACAGTACTTCTGTGTGATCCAGTCAAGCTCTGTGACACCACACGCACCTAGTTGTGCCTTTATGGACTTTGTTTTTGTGCACCGGGGTACAGCCAAAAAGCATCTTCAACAAACTGTTCCCACAAACGCGCACAGAACTCTCCAAAATGTCTTGGTAAGCTGAGGCATTAAGATTTCCCTTCTAAAAAAAATGTGATTAAAGTATGCATTTTTGACATAAGAGGCAACACTTTTCCCCTAAGAAACCAATCACCAAGATTTGTGATTTTAGTAATATTTTTACATGGATTGAAAATGCTTTGGTTGTATGCTGAGCTTATTTAATTAAAAAAGAGTTAAATACACTAAAACCTGCAGTTTTGTTTATTTTTGTAATGATACAAACTGCTGTGTTTAAGAGCTTCCAGTTTTTTTTGCAGTTTGTTGAGCAGTAGCAGAGCTGCGCATGCCTCCTTTTACATGACTCTTACATCGTACAGGTAGGACGTATTTCTCCTGGATGGTGGCATACAGCTGCAGCGTCAGCTGAGGCGTGGAGCCCAGGAAAGCCTGGATGATGGCGGTGCGCTTGAAGGCGTTCCTGTGCGTAGCCAGGGTTCGCTCCGTCCGGCCGATCTCCCACTCCATGGGAATCTCCCGACCCCGATTCTTCAGGCTGATCCTCCTGGAAATGGTGACGTAAGACTCCTCCTTCTTACCTGCCCTGAAGTAAACCACCAGGGCCTCAAAACACCTGAGAAAGGGAGAGGAGACAGAAGCCAGGGAGACTGAATATTTTCACACCAATAGAGGGCAGCACAGTGCTGTCTCTAAAGTTACAGCAAACCACACTGGACGCGATCACATATGAGATGAACAGAGAGGAAAAATTAGCAGACATGCATTATTGATCAATTTAAATATTCAGTTAAGATGCGAGCCTGAAACCTGTAGCTGTTTTGGCAGAGGACTTCTCTCTGTGGCTTTAATGACAAACCCCAAAATAACATGGAAACAAAAACTATTTTTTTTTTCTGAGTAATGCTGTAAAAAGAAGGGTATTTCCTCATCGTGAACTGGATATTAGCTTAAAGTATAATTAATGAAAATGGCCTGTATTTAACCTTTAATATTTTACTATGTATACTAGTCTGCCATCAAAAAATGCTCCTTTTAATTTTATCCTTTTGTGCACAAACACAAAGGACACAAAGTGGCTTGTAATGTGTTGCAATTTGTTCTACACGGTACATTTTTTTTTGCTCCAATGTGATTTCAGTTTTTGCACTATTTTTTAAATGTAGAGCATCTTTTTTCTTATTATTGTTGCTTTCTATAACTTATCAAATGCAACAAAATACTGTACTTCCATCACACCTACACATTACTTTTATGATATTCTAATTCTAATATCATGGTATCTGCCCTGACGAGGAAGTTGAATTTAGGACTTTGTAAGAGGTTTTTAAGGCCACTTGATCAAATTTAGGACTTTATATTTGCAAAAAGTCTGCGACTACATAACAGCCTCGCCCCTTTAAAAAAAAGTGAACTGAAACTGCTGCATATTTTGGGTCATCTCTCCAGCTCATTAATTAAATGTGGACTTTCCCTGGACTAGTGTTGCCAATTAAAAATTAAGTTATTTAAGTAAAACACCTGAAAGATGATTGAGATAATTCAAGAAACTTTCTCAATATTCATTACACACAAAGTGAAACTTTCACACCGTTCTGATTTCATATTGATGATTATGGCTATAGTTTTTGAAATGTTGATATTTTTACCTCTATTGCACGCTGTGGTGCACATAGACATGTAATAAATTCAAGAAATCTGTTATCCCAGCATTTTTCATTGTGCTCCTAAATTTATTCTTGTGCGCCAGCATTTTTTTTTTTCCCATATACAAGCACATGTGCACCTTGAGAAAAATGCCCGTGTATGGCCCTGGGATGAGGTGCACTTTGTGTCTCTACCAAGCAGTTGGGGAAAAAGAGTAAGTATGACACCTACTGGCCAGGAGGTCAGAATGTTCTCGATCACATTTAAAGGGGAAAAAGTCACAACTTTAGGACAAAAAAAAAATCTCAAATTTATGAGAAAAATGTTGCAAATTATGAGATGAGACAAAATCACATTTCCAAGAAAAAGTCACAAATTTACTAGAAAAATGTTGCAAATTTACATGAAAATATGTAAATTTACAAGAAAAATACCCCCTAAATTTACAAGAAAACGTAACATTTGAAGAAAAAAATTTAATTGGGAAAAACAGCAACTACAAATTTACAAAATCTAATGTGAAGGTTTTTTTTCTTATCATAACAGTACTTGTGTGTGATCCAGTCAAGCTCTGTGACACCACACGCACCCAGGTGGGCCTTTATGGACTTTGTTTTATGCACCGGGGTACAGTCAAAAAGCATCTTCGACAAACTGTTCCCACAAACGCGCACAGAACCCTCCAAAATGTCTTGGTAAGCTGAGTCATTAAGATTTCCCTTGAATGAAATGCCTAAATTCACCGATTAAATGCTCCTAATGGACCTTGACAGTAGAGGTCATCCTGCTTCAAGGTAAGGAAATTAAACTTTGACATTGACACAGCATTATATCAATCTCTGATAATATGCTATCTCATCTAATGAACAGACCTCTGTAAAACTGACAAAGCCGAGCAGAGTGCGGAGGCTCCTGCAGAGGGCGGAGAGAGGAAGGAAAAACCCCCTGAGGCCTGAACTGGGATTAACTCAGTCTCTGGGTGTGGCTCCCTGTAGCATTTGGAAGGTAAATGTTCTCTGTGTTTGGTCACAGAAATGCGTGGGTCCTATTCACGGAGAAGGAAACAGGTTCTACACTGAAAGTGTTTTTGCGGAAGAGACTTGGACAGAGGACTGCTTAAAACTGCAAAACAAGAATAAAAGCACGTAACTGCAATTACAAGCGTTTGAGGCCAATGTATATCTATATAAAAACTTTATTCAGACCCTGGGAAGGCCATCAGCCAGACTACCTTCAAGTTCTCATCTGCAGTTAACTAAATGCCAACATTGTAGTTAAATGGATTTTTAAAAATTCCAGAGCTGCACATTTGCATTCAAATCACAACCCCAGCCCGTCCGAGCTCTAAATCTCACACTGCTGTGCAGGAATGTATTTTCCAGCCTCTGTTGCTTCAGCTGCTACCAGGAGGGAAACTCTCACAGCGCTGCCGAATTTCCACGCCGGTTTCTCAACTGTGTGTGACCCAAAATATTCAGAAGCAGAGTACAAGGTCTGGGACAAGACAGTAGGAAGAGAGCACAAACAACTGATTTACTTATATTCTTTTGCAGGAAGTCTGGCAGAGCAATGAACCCAGGAAGCAGCAGGATGGTACTGACCACAAGCCAGCGTGCACTTAGAGGAGTCTATGAAAACAGCTGAGAGGCAGACTAAATTTCACCTAGGAGGAAGGAAACTGCACAACGCATTAGCAAAGAGGATCAATGTGCCGACTAACGTAACAGCATCTTATGGAATTATAAAACTGGCTTCGGTTCTTAGCATTTGAAATCTAAATGCACAATGTGCCCTCTCAATCAGCAAGTCAATACAGCAGACCACACACACACAAATATAAACTGCTTTTAAAAATAACTCAGATGATATGACTGTATAGGGCAGCAGAGGATTCAGCAAATTCCTTCAACAGCTCTTAGACAAGGTCATTGTTTTCGGGTCCCAAGGGATTACTCCATCAGGCTCACTGCTATGGCCTCACAAGAGACACGCAAGAAAAAGACAACGCTCTGCGTGCTGAAGCTTGTCCAAACTGGTGGAGTAATAAGATGGTCTCTGTCCCTGTTTTGGGAGCAGGACGGTATACTTAAAGACAAGTCGAGGCAAGATCCGCCCGGTAGCAGATAACACGTGCATACTGTCTTAGTCTTCAAATGCGTGTTTTTCTTTAAAGTTAGGCCCAAAAATATTTGGACAGTGACACAAGTTTTGTTATTTTATCTGTCATGAGTTGAAATTCCTCTCGTGATAGTGCAGTCAAGAGATCAGCAATTACACCATCCCCAAATCACACAGGAAGTCTCCCATCTGAGCCAAGGAGGAGCAGAGGTGATTTGTACATGGGAGCGCAGCCTGTTAACAGGCACAAACCGAAACGAATGAACTGTGCTGTAAAAATAATCCTGGTGTTTCCTGGCCTCTCTGAAGGGGACATTGAGTCATTAACGGTCAGGATAGAAGGGACATGTGCCTTTGCTGAATATCCCCAACACTAACTCCGTACAGAGAAGTGCACCTCATACGCAGCAAAGGCTGATCAAAATGAAGAAGCTATTAGGCCTTGTTGTGCAGAATTGTTGCAGTTCCCCATATTCACTGCCAAATTCATATCTTCAACACTTTCCACATCAAGTCCACACCCTTGGCTGCATTACAAACAGACAAGTGCAGCACTTCAGGATGAAAGCTGTTTCACGGTCAGTGCGGTCAAGCAGACACATTCTTGGGTGACAGATGCAGCTGCTTTTGGTTAAATTTGTTCAAATTTTTCAGATGGGCCATCCCAGATATGTTCTTTAATCCCGATATCCAAGCTCCATTAGAACATTTCCCAGTCAGCTCCTACATTTGATTTTACTTACAAATAAAAAGAAAAGCTGTTTATCAGATTTATTGGAAATTAACGCTGTAAAACTGATGCAGGACTTTCTCTGAGCCGACCGAAAGGAAAGAGCAGGTTGTTAAAATCACAGCTCAAGAAAAAGGACTCATCATCAATGGTCACATGAATTCACACTGTCACAAACACAGACCTGCACACTTTTTTGGCATAGTGATTGAGCAATGAGGCTTACATTGGGCATGTGCACATTTGAATTCTCTATTGTTTGTTTAAATTTAAATATTCAGTTCCCTCAAACATGGTGTGTTTTTGGGTTTTAACCTTCTAAAATGATTTCTTGGGTCATATGCTTACCATAGAAATATTAAAATCTAATTCAGCCCCCCCAGAGAAGTGGAGAGCCAAAGAGTTAACTTCAGAGCTAACGGTGATACCAGGGTGTTAGCTTACCAAGCACAGTTTATATTTTAAAGGCCTTGTCCGGACGAAAATTCAATATCACTAAATCATATCTTAAATTTTTATGTGAGACGAGCTAATTTGAACCGCACATGTTTTGGTGTCAACAAATGCCGCATAAGGTGACAATGCGCTCTTGAAGTACGCTGTCCTTGAGAGCTGTCTGGCTCAGCCAAGCGATCAGCGGCTAAGATGACCACTGACTGTGTGACATCATCACAGGGAGAGACACGCACACGCTCGGCGGACATTGTTTGTTGTTTACGTTTTAAAATCGGTGATTACGGATATTTCTCGGAGTACTTGTGGATTACAAATAGATTATTTATTAAGATTAGGATTTCAGGAATTGAATTAATTATGGTTTGGCGTTGTGTTGTCTACGGGTGCGACGTTATACCAGCGGAGCATGCGGTGAGTGTTTTTGAATTTCCCGTCCTTGGGAAAATCAGAACGGCATGGGTGAAATTCGTTCAGAAAACGCGAAAAAATTGGAATGATGTCGGTAACTCACCCAACATGTGCAGTAGACATTTCGTTGACAGCGATTTCGAGAATAAGATGCAATTTGTGTCACGACTCGCTGCTCATCAGCGGCTTCAGCTGCGCGCACACCTGCGTAGTACAAATACAAAGATGCGAGCACTACATACGATCCCGCAGCTCCTGAGAGACTGCAACCTAACACAAAAAACAGTTTCACACAATGAAACAACAGTGCATGTATTATATATATATAAAAATTATTATCCCATCGATTTTCATCATTTTTGGTCACATATCTCACACCTACTGTTAGGTATGGGATATTGGGATCTATTTTATTTCATTGTTGCGCATTGATAGTTCTTGTATAAAGTAATACGCGCATGCGCACTAGGATGTAATGAGTCCAAGTTTAGTTCAATAAAATGGAAGCTGAGCCTCGGCTCCTAAAAACGCACTTACGGTGTCTGTGCTTATTGTGGCACATCCAAGGTTGAATGTGTGTGTAAAGTAACAAAGGAGTAACTGCATACACAACAATTGGCGACGAGGACGGGATCTGTGAATGGATATTCCGACACGGAGAGGACACGAGTCGTCGTGAGTGTGACTGTTGACTGTGATAAAAGCTAACTCATTGCAACTCGAAGTGTACACAGAGAGTACAAACCCGACGGTTAATACGGCACCAACCATGGCGGGGATAACTGGGAGAATGGACAGTTTTGATAGCGCATCGGAGGACTGGACAACATACGTGGAAAGGTTGGATCAGTACTTTGTGGCAAACGACATTCCAAACGACAAAAAGGTAGCAGTACTGCTTAGTGTAATGGGAGCTAAGACATACAACTTGCTACGCAGTTTGTTGACCCCAGACAAACCGGCAGATAAGACGTACAAAGACATTGTCACTGTTTTAGAGGCGCATTTGAATCCGAAGCCTCTCGTCATTGCCGAACGTTTTAAATTCCATAAACGGAATCAGTTAAAAACAGAGTCTATTGTTGAATTCGTGGCAGAATTGAGAAGACTGTCTGAACATTGTTCATTTGGAAGAAATCTGTCAGACGCATTGCGAGATAGATTCGTGTGCGGACTGCACAGCGAAAGCATACAAAAGAGACTGTTAACAGAAAAAGATCTGACATTGAAACGTGCCATTGAAGTCGCCACGTCAATGGAAGCAGCTGCTAAAGACGCTACCGAGCTGCAGCAGCAGATGGCGCAAGAATGCCATGTTCACGAGTGCAACATGCACAGCATAGACAAAAGACAACAGAAAAAGGATGCATGCTATCGCTGTGGAATGAAATCACACGCTCCACCTGAATGTTGGGTTAAAGATAAGGAGTGCAACAAGTGCCATAAAACAGGTCACATACAGAAAGTGTGCAAAACGAAAGTGAAAGATACAGTGAAGGAGAAAAAGTTCCACAAATTTAAAAATAAACAAAAAGACATGCATGACATTGAAACTTGCTCATCTGATTCAGACAGTGCACAAGATTTAGCTTGCTTTGATGTCTGCTCATTGAAAAGATCCAACAGGGGAATCATATGGGTTTCACCCAAAGTGGAAGGAAAAACACTGACTATGGAATTGGATACTGGATCTGCATTGTCAGTCATGTCTAAGAAGGATTACCAGGCACACTTCTCACATCTGCAATTGCAATCTACAGATGTAATGCTCAAAACTTACACAGGGGAGCGCGTAGCCCCAATGGGCGTGATCAATGTGAATGTGCACTATGGCGATCAACAGTGTGCACTGCCCCTGTATGTTATTGAGAGAGGGGGTGCGCCCCTGTTTGGCCGTGAATGGCTTCGTGAAGTACAATTGGATTGGCAGTCAATTAAAGAAATGCAAGCCACAGTGACCAAAAAGCAGAGCAATGGCTCTACAAATGAAAAATTGAACAAAATACTTCAAAATGCAGGAGAAGTTTTTCAAGATGGCATAGGCAAACTAAAACATCTGAAAGCCCAGATTGTTCTGAATGACGACGCTGTACCCAAATTCCACAAGGCGCGTACAGTTCCATACGCTCTCCGGCCCAAGGTGGAAAATGAACTTCAAAGGTTGGAAAATGAGGGCATCCTATCGAAAGTGGACTGGTCTGAATGGGCAACGCCAATAGTGCCAGTGGTAAAGGGTAATGGCTCAGTACGCATCTGCGGTGATTTTAAGGTGACAGTCAATCCGGTCTTGAAGGCGGAACAGTACCCTCTACCGCGAATTGACGACATCTTCGCAGCGCTGGGCCAGGGTAAGCGATTTTCCAAGATTGACCTTGCACAAGCGTACTTACAGATGGAGATGGAGGAGTCGTCCAAAAAGTACTTGACCATCAACACCTCCAAAGGTCTCTATCAGTACAACCGCCTGGTCTTCGGCATCGCTTCAGCTCCAGCAATCTGGCAGAAGGCAATGGATCAAGTCCTACAAGGCATACCGAATACACAGTGCTATTTGGATGACATAGTGATCACGGGAGCTAACGACAACGAACATCTGGAAAATCTTGAAAAAGTGCTCCAAAGACTGAATGAATTTGGATTACATGCCAACAAAGCAAAATGTGAATTCTTCCAGGATGACATTGAATACTGTGGCCACAAAATTGACAAAAACGGGCTACACAAATGCAAAGACAAAATTGACGCTGTTTTGAAGGCCCCACCACCACAAGATGTCTCTCAATTGTGATCTTTCTTGGGCCTGGTTAACTATTACAGGAAATTCTTGCCCAACCTGTCCTCAGTGCTACACCCATTGAATTCCCTACTCCAACAGGGCACTAAGTGGCACTGGTCCCAGGACTGTGAAAAGGCCTTCAAGCAAGCAAAGCAGTTGGTGACCTCAGACAACGTGTTGACACACTATGACCCCGAAGTGCCGCTCAAGCTTGCATGTGATGCTTCCCCTTCCGGAATTGGAGCCGTGCTATCACACCGGTTCACTGACGGAACAGAGCGACCAATAGCATTTGCCTCCCGATCGCTGAATGCAGCTGAGCGTAACTATGCGCAAATTGACAGAGAAGCTCTTAGTTTGGTCTGGGGAGTGAAAAAGTTCAATCAGTATCTATACGGAAAGCACTTTACCCTCCTCACAGATCATAAGCCTTTAGTTTCAATCTTTAATCCAGCTAAGGGAGTACCAGCCATGGCCGCTGCTCGACTGCAACGGTGGGCCTTGTTTTTGAGTGCTCACACCTACAGCATTGAGTACAAAGGCACACTTCACCATGGGAACGCTGACGGGTTGTCCCGGTTGCCACTACAAGTCGCACCGCCAATTAAGACCAAGGAAGTGGTGGACATGTTCCAGATGACACAAGTGGATCCCCTACCAGTCACAAGTGAGGAGATCGCACGAGAGACAGGCCGCGACCCTGTCTTGTCTAGAGTCTACGAGCTGACACTGAAAGGCTGGCCACGCAAGGGTGACTCATCCTTACCGGGCTATTCCAGTCGCCGTGAACAGCTCACAGTGCATCAAGGATGCATTTTGTGGGGGGCGAGGGTAGTGATACCACAGAAGCTGCGCCAGAGGGTTCTCTCAGTGCTACACGAGGGACACTTAGGTGTGGTGAAAATGAAACACCTCGCAAGAAGCTTCGTATGGTGGCCTGGAATTGATGGACAGATCGAGGACATTGCAAAGACATGCTACGGGTGTCAGCAGACCCAAAAGACTCCACCAACAGCCCCACTGCATGTGTGGGAATGGCCTACAAAACCATGGCAACGGGTTCACATCGACTATGCGGGCCCTTTCATGGACCGCATGTACCTGGTCGTAGTTGATGCGCATTCAAAGTGGCCTGAGGTTTTCTGCACAAAAACAGCAACCTCTGCAAAGACAGTTGAACTCTTACGGGCCCTGTTCTCACGCACAGGCCTTCCGCATCAGATTGTGAGTGATAACGGAACACCTTTCACTTCTGAAGAGTTTCAGCGCTTTGTTAAAAGGAATGGCATACAACACACCACCATTGTGCCATATCATCCAGCTTCTAACGGCCAAGCGGAACGTTTCATTCAGACTTTCAAACAGTCTATGAAGGCCATGGATAAGGACTGTGCATCGCTACAGCAGAAGATTGCAAACTTTCTGCTGGCCTATCGCAACAGTACACACGCAATAACAGGACAGACACCTGCCATGCTCTTCCTAGGGCGTCCCCTGCGCTCACGCTTAGACTTATTGAAACCCAGTCTACAGCAACGTGTACAGAGAAAACAGACGGAATCTGCTCTCCAATCCCAGACGCGCTCACTGCGTACCTTCCAAGTGGGACAACAGGTGATAGCCAAAGACTACCGCAGCAAAGGACAAAAGTGGCAGCCTGGTACCATCGTGTCACAGACAGGACCGTTAACCTACGAGGTGAAAATCGGGCCAGACCTACTGTGGCGTAGACACGTGGATCAGCTGTTGGATGCATCTGGAGCAACCAACATGGATGCCAACGCTACACCATTCCAGGGTGACTTTCAGTTCAGTGACGAAGATCAAGCCACAGGCGGGCCTGAAGCCGATGCAGGTGATACTGCACCAGTCCCTGCTGTTCCTCAAAATCCTGCTGCCGACGCTCCACCAGAGAGGCGCTATCCAGAGAGAATTCGGAGACCTCCAGAGCGATTCCAGGACTGAAATGGGTTATGGTAGAATGAGAGTAGATAGGTTAGATGTATTTAGTTATGATTAATACTTACTCAGGTAAACAACCTTTAGTTGGTGGGGATATCAATGCTGGAAGGGGGGAGTGTTAGGTATGGGATATTGGGATCTATTTTATTTCATTGTTGCGCATTGATAGTTCTTGTATAAAGTAATACGCGCATGCGCACTAGGATGTAATGAGTCCAAGTTTAGTTCAATAAAATGGAAGCTGAGCCTCGGCTCCTAAAAACGCACTTACGGTGTCTGTGCTTATTGTGGCACATCCAAGGTTGAATGTGTGTGTGTAAAGTAACAAAGGAGTAACTGCATACACAACACCTACAATTTATTTATTTCAGGGACAAAGGGCTGTGAAAAAGTTGTTGATATGATCAACAAAACACGGGTCCTCAGGGATGTGCGAAAGCTGAGTCCAGGGCAGCAAACTTCAAATGTGGAGGCTTTCCACAGTCTGATTATTCATTTTGCACCAAAGAGTGTACACTTCTCATTCCTTGGAATGTTGACAAGGTGAGGAGATGCAATATGTGACCAAAAATATGAAATGCAATTATAATAACAGTGCCAATTACATAGAGTTTCTGCTGATAGACAGATCACTTATATGTCCAAAAATAAATCATTGTGATAAAATACCCAAAATTACCCAAAAAAGGCGGATATACACTGCAAGCAAAGAAAGTTAATCCAACTTTCGGGGAGTATAAGAAATATTAGTATCATTTTCTAGGCTTGTATATGATATTTACAGTGGGTGGAGGGTTGGTCTTCATTCAACTTTCACATTTCATAGCTTTTATCAAATTATGTTAATTTGGGTCAAATTTGTATTTCATACTGGAGTCAAATGGATGTCTAATTTTTATTGAATATATTTTTTTTCAGAATATGTGGATGATCTGATGAATACTCTGTTCAACAAAACCTTGGTTGATCCAACCCACTTATGGGAGCAGTGGCACTATGTACAAGCCAGAGTTCCCACCACATTGAGTGCCAAATTTCAGCGTCCCATCAAAGCTGATGCTGTTGAGCAACATGTATCTAGATTTTCAAAATCAAACATGTAAAAGTAGAAGAAATTTCCAATTAGCAATGAAAGTTCAGCTTTCAATTGTTAGGGAAGCAACATATTTTGCTAAGACAAACAAATATAAGCCTAAGATTTTAAGAGAAATGTGCTTTTAAAAATGGAACCCGAATTTTATACCATAAAATGGTAGAAAAATGATTCAAATGTATATGACATGCAACTTTGATGAATGCTGAAATATTAGAATTATAAAATTGACATGAACATTAATAAACTCAATATATGATTTTACAAAACTTTATTTAAATATCATTTTTCACAAATCTAATCTTGGTAGGCAAAATGCCTTGTAGTGATCTGATGGGAATGTTTCTCTGATGAGGCTCAGCACAGGCAGGCAATATCACCCTCACTTCTTCCTGTGCTGACGTCACTGCTGCCCGCCCCTATCGACAGATGGCGGTACTGCAGCATCACTAAGTGAAAGATGGGCTATTACCAAATAAAGTCATTTATGGAGGCTGGTGACACATATTAAATCACGGGAATGGCCAGAATGGAATATTTTCATACAATCAGTTTATTAGTTCAATAAAAAAATGTCACCGTACAAGGACTTTAATTTTCTTTAGTTTTCAGTCACCCTAATAAACACCGGTTTTCACCTGGTTCACTAATCAGCAGTTGATAATATACATAACGCACATCATTCTGGCTTATTTTGTTATATTTTCACTGTGATGCTACATTGAACCTTCAAAGTGCTGATGACACGTTTTTGACATTTTTTAGCATGTTGTGTAAACCCAAAAGTCATTGTCTATGATCAATATAATATTTACACCAGCGCCTGCATAAACTTGTTATCATCAAAAAACTGCAGCCGCTGACTGGACTGTGGTGCCACACACCGAATTAAGGGCGGCACCCCAATGACGTAATTGACAGAACGGACTCCGGTGTTGTTAATTAGAATGACAGCAGCTTTGTAGCTCACAGTTTCTCTGGTTTCTTGTTTTAATTTTACGGCTATGCCTTCGCGTTGTGTCACAGGCTTAGATAAACAGCAGGCCGTGAAAGACCACATCAAACACTTCAGCTCCAACTGTCATAAGCCTCCTGTGCGCTCCTTGTTTACTCCTCCTGCATAAAAGCACACGAGGAGCGGAAGGATTAATGGATTTACGCGTAGCTTTGACCTACTTTCTCTGATCACACGCCGGTCCGGGCACGTCCCCTTATTCATTATCACCAGCTGATTCCCCTCCTGCTGATCATGTTTCCCGGTCCTCGCCCAGGTGCTTCTCATCACACCATCACCAGCAGTGCGTGTACTTCACGGCCGTTTGCCAGTCATCTGTGCTGTTTGTCTGCCAGTATTTTCAGCACTCTCACGATGTGTTAGTCACTCCATGTTCGCTGTGGTTCTCGTGCATCCTTGAAGTGATGTCGGCTCTGCGTAAGAGCGCACGGAGGGTCACGATGAATGGATTTACGCGCAGAATTCACCACAGAACATGTATTGAACATAAGAATGATGACAACAGTTCCCAAAAAGGTGAAGACTTACAAAAATAAACAGAAACACTTACAGTTGGCGTTCGGGGCCGACATCACCCAGCGAACATGGAGAGGAGACGTGTTAACCACGGTTGCGCCCCAGGGCCAACATCGCTTCAAGGGGCGCAACAGAACCACAGCTGTGTGGAGTGGCTAACACGTCATGATAGTGTTGGCAACATTGACTGGCTGACAACACGGCAGATGATGCACACAAACCATGAACAGCTGACCGTCAAAGAGAGAGGGCGCGTGTGTTCGGATCAGCAAATCTTGGACAGTGCCCACCTGAAAGTGGCTCAAAATGCATATAAAACACATGTACAACAAAAACAACAAGAACTCAAAACATAATCCATAATAAACTCGATGCCTGAGCCAAAGAGAATACACTGCTATGATTTTACTGAAAAATCGGGTTTAAATAAATTATATTTATGAACAAATAATTTGTTGCAATATCTGCAACAAAAGGATAACACTCGGTGTTCCCCTGCCGTGTGTTTGTCGCTGCTGCTGCGGCGGGCATGTGTGCCTCTCCACCGTCACTCTCCGAGTGTGATTCGCTTGGCACAATGCCCACTTGGCACGGCTCAAACCTATACGGTCTGATACCCCCAGATTCTTCATTGTCATCCCATTCTTCAGAATTATAATCGTCGGAAGATTGGACAACACAAACCAATTCCAGACTATATGTGCTGGAACCATCATTGGTGTTTTCAACTGCTTCCATCCTGTGTGTACAATGGGTAGCCAAGCGCTGTGTTCTGTCGATGATGTGACTACATGGCAGAGCGGGGTTTTCCAGCCACTGACATAATTGGTGACGTGGCACTCATGAAATCATTGGATATTCGTGTGAAAAAAAGCCTGTTTGACTTAGAACTGCACAGACCCACCTATTTTGTCATATTGTATTACGTATGTGTTGAAAAATTAGATGAAGTCAAAAACGTGTCATCAGCACTTTAACATTAGCTTGACTAGACAGTCTAACCACATTAGAACTTGCCTCAGTGGTAAAGACTGACAGACAGGCCGCCTGATGTTAGCTTATCTGTTGATCCGGGCGGTTTTGATTGCTATTTTCAATAAATTCTATCCCCTACCCACAGAAATTCATATTCATCTACCATATATGTCATTCTTAGACATTATTATACCTCCAGGAACAAAGTTGCTGAGGGTATAATGTTTTTGACCCATCTGGTCACCTGTCCATTCATTTGACAACATGTAGTCTCCACTTTAGCATCTACATTTCTGATGGGATTGTCTTCAAATTTATACAGAAGTTTTAACTTATCAATACTTTGTACGCATTTGATTTTCACACACATCTAATGAGGTATTCCCTATATTTCAGGGCAGGGTCCTTTTATGCTGCCGCCAATATAGCTTCTACATTTCTGATCGAATTCACTTCAAATTTATATAAAAGCTTTGACTGGAATGAAGGGTTCCATTTTGGGGGAGGGGGACTAATTTTTTCCCCCAGTCCATTCTATGTTGATTACACTGGTCAACACCAAATTTATTGTCTAAGTTTTTTTAGCTGATTTAGGACAATTTTGATGTGCTGAATCCAAAAATCACAATGGTTTTGCTCAATCACGTCAACTTTTTGAATTACTGCCACATGTTGTTTTATACGTTTTTGTTTACATGTACGGGTATTTTCGCTCTATATGAAGCAAAATTCTTTATGTCTTGAAATTCTTTGAATTTTGAACAATGATGACGTAACATTCAATTTACATGTACTTGCCTTTTAAGTACATGCACAGTACTAAGTAAGTACAGGTTTTTACTTAGCACCTGATCAAGAGAAACTGATGTCATTTTCGGATTCAGCGGTGCAAAATTGTCTTAAATCAGTTGAAAAAACACAGACAACTTACAAAAAAATTATTTTTGTAACCCTGCGTTATAGCTCTGATTGGGGCCCCTGATATGCAGATGTGTGGGGTATTTGAGCTTGCTCACCAAGGTTCTTTCATTTTAGCTTTAATTTACCATAATTTATTTTCTCTAATCATGACCCAAGGCGGCTAGCTGATGCTAACAGTTAAGCCATTCACTCATTCGTGAATGTTTCTGTGCTTATTGTACTCCAGGGGCTGGTCATATCCCATCGACCATTGAAACCACACACCCCTGTCCACCAGTGATGCATTATTTCATCAATTCTTTAAGCCAAATTTACATTAGTTGGCTCAGGCTCACTACCTGGCTAGGAGCTAGCCTGCTAATATTAAAAATAGTGATGAATGAGGGAGGGTAAAGTTAACCAATGAGGTTCTTTGGCATTTAAAGAGACATGCACTGAAATTAACCTTTGTGAGGAAGACTGCAAAAGATAATTCACAATGATATTATAATAAATAATTAAGGGCAAAACATTTTATTTCGTTAAGACCTACGGGAACTATCAAAATGTGGAAAAAATGTAGTAAAAATTGGACCTTTAATATACTATATAAATATTACTTATATTTACCAGAATAAAATTAAAGTATTGGAAAAGTTCAGCCAGAGTCCAAATGTAAATCCAATTAATAACCTGTGGAAACACCTGAAGAGGGGTGTGCACAAGATATGCCTTCACAATCTGACAGATCTGAAATGCTTTTGCAAGGAGGAGTGGGCAAATATTGCTGAGATGACTCCTACCCCAAAAACTGAATGTTGTATAAAATCAAAAGGTGCTTCAACAAAGTATTAGTTTAATGGTGTTCACATTTATGAAACCAGCTTATTGTACCTTTTTCCCTCTACCTAACAGATTTGTTTGTTTTCCAGTTGAACTGTACATGCTATTTGTCACACATTTAAGGTGGGAAAAATTGGAAATTATTTATTATGGCTTCATTTTTTTTTAAATGATAAAAATCTGACATTTTACACTTTCCTTGTATCCACTGTACATGTCATAAATCATCTTGAGTGTTGCTCTCAATGTTAAAAAAAAAAATCTAATTCTTAGTGACAGAAAGACGCCTCACTGGAGATGGCTGCCATCACAAACTGTATATATTAAGACGTAGTGAATCAAAAAAATGCTCTGTTGGTCTTTTTGACGAGAAACTAGCTTGAGAAAAAGCTGAAACTTACCAAAGTATATGTATCTCAACTTCAGATATTGGGGAGTTATATTTTGCTTCATATTAAGTGATAATATTACTGAAAATACTAGGCTTGTAGTATTGAGGTGACTATAAGATAAGATAAGATAAGATAAGCCTTTATTAGTCCCACAACGGGGAAATTCCAGGATTGCAACAGCACAGGGATAGCAACACTCAGAGCAACAATCAGAAGGCAAGAAAAAAAACAAGCAAGCAAGAGCAGCTAATATACATATGTACGTATTACTATAAAATATATATATATACACACACACACAGACACACAGTGCAGAGCATTGTAGCTGGATGGAATAAATATATGAATATATGAACACACAGTGCAGAGCATTGTAGCTAGATGGAATAAATATGTAAATATATAAACACCCACAGTACGGAGCATTGCAGCTAGGTGGAATAAATATGCAAGTATATAAACACACACAGTGCGGAGCAATGTAGCTAGATGGAATAATATGTAGATATATAAATATATAAACACACCCAGTGCTGAGCATTGTAGCTAGATGGAATAAATATGTAAATATATAAACACACACAGTGCAGAGCATTGTTGCTAGATGGAATGAAACAGCATAACCGTCTACTTAGTTATCCTACATGGTATGATTATGTGCCCATACATATTCTCACCCTCCATAGCGACCGGTATGTTCCTAGTTGTATGCCGGAGGGGACCATTGTGTAAGTCTATTGCATCTTTTGCATTCAAAAAACTATTAGTTTGTTACATCTTTTTGCTATCTCTGCGAGCAGCCCTGCTTAGGTTGTACAGTCTGACAGCCGTTGGTAGGAAGGACCTACGAAACCTCTCGTCTATAAAGACAGAGCTAAAATGTTTGGATCTGCTGCTGTTTTAAATTTGATATCTCCTTTACCTTTATCCCCTTTTCCTCAAAAAGTTATTCCTTATGCCAGGCTGACATTGTAAATAAGATTGTGTCTTTGTGAATTTCCTGGTTTGATTAAGGTAAAAGAGAATAAAGCGAGGCACTAGCTTCAAACACTTCCACTCCAAGGATGCAGGTCGTCAATCTGACTTCTTTATGACGTTTTATCATTGGAATGTTAATAATTACAAACCAGTAGCCGATTCCCACACAGTATGGCTTTGATCCTCATTTCTGCGAAGTACCAGTCTGGTTTGTGGATCACTACCATTTTTGTTTTCAGGGAATATGTGAGATTTGAATTTATCATATCGCATAGTGACCAAGCTCAAATCAATGCTGTCACACATTACTGAAGATAAGATCATTTCCTGTGTGGTGAAGCACTGCCTGCAGTTCTTCAATATTTCTATCTGTTTATCTGGATCTTGAATTATCTGCGGCTCATTTTGAAATGCTGAATTACTTGTATGTCAAATGTTACTGAAGGTTGAGACAAAAATCACACTACAAACATGCCTTCTAGGTAAACCTCCCTCTGCAGAACTTGCCTTCTCTCCAACACCTGACCTGCAACTGAAGACAAAAAAAAAAGGAACACACCCTTCTCTTAGCTTTTGTGGTATTGTAAATACACTGAATCAGCCCCAGGCACACTGTTTGCAAATCAAAGTTCAGTTTAGGGAGGGAGAGAAGGAGTGTGATGAGGATCTGAATTACTTAGAACTTGAGCACAAGTCTCCATCTACTTCTCAGTGGCTCTCAGTCAGATAGTTCAGCTCGGATGAACATATGCTGAAGCCCACAGTATTTAAACAGAATTCCTCCTTCAGACTGAAGCACCTTTGTCAAAGCAGCCAAAGCTTCCTTTCACACCGAAAGGAACTTTTTCCTCGACATGCAGATTTGGTAAATCTTTCATACTAATTCAACATCTAGGACTATCGTTGACCATATGTCAGTAGAATTTGGCAGGGTCTGTAGCTCAGTCACTCCTCTTTGGTAATGGTATGTAAAAAAGTGATATTAACTTTGCACAGACAATATTTTTAAATAGACTAAAAGAACTGTGTAAAAAATGTAATTTTGCTGTATATTTTATATATTTTTTATAATATTCCCATCATATTAATAAAATTTTAAACTTGCTATTTTAGCCTTTCTCATGCATCGACCCAGTATCTGTATCTGTATTTTGGGGGGAGCTTTTGTCCATTTTAGCGCCTCATAAATAAGAGGAATGTTAGAGCCATTTGAAATCCATTCATATTTAACATGCTGGATGGTGTGAGAGGTTGTTATGTTCCATATCCATCTGGAGTGCGATTCATGATTAAACCTCCAGTTTGTTCAGTGCAAAAAAACAGAAAACAAAAACCCAACACAGGCTCGACATAATCACGATGCTAACGGAGCAGGTGGATGCACGTCTGAATTCACTACCTGATGGGGCTGTGAGCTGCACATAAAAGTGATTTTTATCAGCAGTTCATCGGCACTATTTTATAGAAAATGTTCAGTAGAATTATGCAAGTGTGACGAATTGTCTCGTGTTACTGTCAGTCCCATTTGGTGAAAATATATGACCAAGAATCAGAAAAAAACAATTTTGAGCACATTATTGTGCTCAAGTAAAAGTAGGATTATGATATGAATTACTCAAGTATAAGTAAGCAAACTATTTGAATAAAAGTAAGCATCTACTAAAACATTTCTTTAGTAGTAATGACGTTTTGAGTTTTTTCCTCATATATTTACTACTTTCTCAGAAATTTAGGGCTCTTTTAATTAGTGACTTTCTTGCCAATTTGTATTGTTTTCCTTGTAAATGTGACATTTGTCATTTTACATTCTTCCTCCTAAATTTTCAGTTTTCTCACCAATTCATGAGGTTTTATTTCACACAGATTTTACTTTTTCATGATAAACTGATTACACTCTTCTCATAAATGTTCAACTACTTTGTAATAAATGTATAACCTTCATATAAATTCACCCCTTTTTTACTCATAATTTTGCAACTTTTTTCTTGTACAGTACATCTGCAATAGTTCTGTTGAAGATTTGAGGTATTATGCACCAATTTGTGATTTTTTTCTTAGTTTTATTAGGAAAATGGAAAATGTGGGCAAAATTTAGATGCATTATGTCATACTGTTGTTTTTGTTTCGTTTTTTTACAGTTTGTTATAAATCACTTGCCCTGCGCCGGATTCTAGAGGAGGTACAGAAAAGCAACCTCCCTGCAGTTCTGACATTCCTTGACTTTAGGAAAGCCTTCGATTCAATTAACCGTGAAATTTTTTTCAAGATACTGAAGGCTTACAGCATTCTATCAAGGCTGTGTAATGCTATTCGGGCGATGTATACCAACACACGTGCCAAGGTTGTCACCACAGACAGTGAGTGGGATGAATTTGAGATCACTTCAGGAGTACTCCAGGGTGATACTTTGGTCCTGTTCCTGTTTATCATCCTAGACTATGCCCTGTGGAAAGCCACTGATGGGAAAGAAGCAGAGCTGGGTCTAACGTTAACACCTCGTAGATCCCAAAGAATACCGGCAAAAGCAACAGCAGATCTTGATTATGCAGGTGACATTGCTTTGCTGTCAAACAATATCTCACAGGCACAGAGATCGTTGTCGCTTGTGGAATTGGAATGCTCTCAGATCGGTCTCACCATTAATGACCAGAAGACCAAAGTGATGACGCTTGGGGATGCTTCTAACTCTGTATCTCCACTGCTGACAAGTACCGGCAACCCTCTGGTAGTAGTCAACAACTTCAAGTACCTTGGCTCCTGAATAGGATCTACTAGTCATGATATGAATGGGCTGCACGGTGGCGCAGTGGTTAGCACTGTGGCAGCACAGTTTACCCTTGGCCGGGGGATCGTGGGGATCGTGGGATCGTGGGTTCGATCCCAGCCCCCGACCAACAGTGATCTGTGTGGAGTTTGCATGTTCTCCCCGTGTATGCGTGGGTTTACCCCGGGATTTCTCCGGTTTCCTCCCACATGCCAAAAACATGCAGGTTAGGTTAATTGGAGACTCTAAAGTGGCCCTAGGTGTGAATGTGTGTGTGAATGGTTAAGGGATAGCGTCGTATCGTGGCTGCTTCATCCATCCAGGTGGTGGATGACCCTCAATTTCCCCTCTGGGGATCAATAAAGTATACTAAATCTAAAAAAAAAAAAAAAAATGAAGGTGAGAAAGGCACTTGCGTGGGGTGCGCTCAATGACATGCGAGCTATATGGCGCTCAAACATGTCAAAAGCGCTAAAAGTTAAATTCTTCTGTGCAACAGTGGAATCCATACTGCTACACAGAAGTGAGTGCTGATCATTAAACATCTCCCTTTAGAGGTCATTGGACGGCTCCTGCACTCGGATGCTGCACACCATTCTCAGTGTAAACTGGCAAGACCAGGTCTCCAATGAAGATCTCTATGGGCACCTTCCCAGAATATCAATCAAAGTAGCTTGGCAAAGACATGGACTCACGCGGCACTTTTACCATCACCAAGAGCTCCCAGCAGGCCACCTGGTACTCTGGGAACTGATGCATGGCATTCGCCGCCCAGGACGGCCATTAACATAATTCGTGGACACCCTCAAGGGAGACACTGGGGCGGCCAAGACTGGTGACCTTGCCGCCTGTATGCTAGACTGTGAAGATTGGACCGCTAGGCATGCAGCTTGGCTGAGACTGGTCTGATTGATTGATTGATTGATTAAATCACATAGTTGGCTCCATTTCTTTTAAAGATTCCATTCACCGCACTGTTCTCACATTTTGACAGTTCCCATGGGTCTTAAAGGGTACCTGTAGTGAATTTTAATCAAAAGCTATTTCAAAGGATCAAATATGATACTAGTGGTTCTGTCCAGCAGTTTTGGCCATGGTTCCTTCTCAAATATGCACGAGTTTCAAGCCACGCGACATCTTGCCTCCTCCATGGCCAGTTTCAGCACGGTAGTGATGCACAGTCGTTGGTTTGCGTGATTGAATGGGCTGCAGTCTAGCAGTCAACAAAGTTTCAATATCCAAATTTTATATAATTTTTTAACAACCATGTACAAGCAAATCTACCCTCATATAATTTAATGAAATAAAATTCTAGTATATCAAGATTTAGTCAACATGTTCTGAAGTTACTTGACTGGGAACTTGCCTGTTCCATCAGGTCTCCTTCAGCTGTTGTTCCCCGGAGGTACCTACGGATCATACTGTCAATGAAGGCCATTTCCAAGGATGATTTGTGCAGTATATATCGGTGCAGATTTTGCGCTGTTTTCAACTTGGATCTCGACCCACTGAGCATCTGCTGAACACATTTACTCGTCCGTGGTAAACACGTTGCTCGTCCGCGGTAAAGCCGGAAAACAATGATTGTACGTCACTTCCGGCCGGTGATGGCTGCTCCCTTTTCGTTTTGACCAAGTGGTTTTCATGGGATAAAATTATTCGGTATCCACCTTATTCCTAGCCTCCATGATGCCCTGCGTGAGTTATGGGTGCAACTTCCAGTACTAGTTTAGAAAGTAGGGCTGTCACGGGAACGAGACACTTTTCCTTGTTAAAAAACAATGACTTTGGCATCAAAAATGCAGGAACACGGCCTTTTGCACCTCAAAAAGAGTAATATAATCATACCACTTCCCACGACTATCGAGGGATGAGAAGATGACCTTAAAAAGTGGCCTCGCCAACAGTAGCTCCGTTAGTTAGCTCCGCTGTTAAAATGCTAATGCTGTAAACAAATAAAAGCTCTGAGATATATCAGTGTTTCCACCGCAATAAAGTCGGTTGCATTTTGTTAAAATATGTTCAACAAAATCAAATTTACCTTTGAGCAGATATAGAATCTAGTTTGAGCCAAAAAGAACCACAACACTGTGCTTGGGTCTTCTAATGTCTGGGTAAATACAGACAGCTGCAGCTGTTTGTTTTACCCTGAAATTAAAATGCTCATGCTGCTGTCATGCTGTGAATGCTTGTTATTTAACAACACGTACAGACCTTTTCTGACAGTTGTTCAAAATTTTCTACATTTTGTGATAATTTCAAAATTAACGCATGCTAAAGCTGCTAATATCAAGTCCATATCGTTCCAATGCAGCGCAATGAATGCAAAAAAACAAAAAAACAAAAACCACCTATTTGATATCTTTCTTAAATCGTTAAGCCTTAAGAAGCAAACTGTTAATATTTTTTTCTTTATTATTTTACTTCATGCAGCCTTGCATCTGGTGCTATATATAAATGTCAGATCTGTGACATTCATACAAGTGAAAACACACCTGGTGCTGTTGTGCCTATCCTGTGTCTGTACCACCAATCACACCAACAGTCCTTTATAGTTTTCAGTGCATGATCTATGCATTGCTGTTGAAGCCACAGATTTAGCTGTGCTTATTTGTGAGGAGCGTCACACCACGAACACCAGCAAGTACCAGAACTACGCAAATACATTCAAAAATACAAAAACTACAAGTGCCGAAATTATCTGCCACTTGACTGCAAAACAGGTATGTGGAGTATACATTAAAATGAATTTAAAACACTTTTAAAAATGCTATTTTAAACGCCCCTCTACTTCACTCTTGCTGACTGATTTAACACTACTTCAGCCAAAACCAGAAGTTGCGCCCATAATTGCTTCGACAGCAGCGTCCTCAGGAATGAGGTGGATACTGACTCGAAGGGGTTATTTTTACTGAATAAACACATTTTTGGTTTATAAGTAATACCTAAAGCAGGATTAATGTTGTTATAATGACCAATACAGGTTTTCTTTAATGAAATATTTGTGACATATTTTGGTCAAATTATCGTTAATTATTTAGTTATTGCAGCATCATTGTGAACCATCTTTTGCAGCCTAAGGCTGGATTTATGCACCCGCATCAATGTGACGCAGCTGTGACGGCATCGACGCAATATCCTCCTGCATCGCCCGAGGTGCACATTGGCAAGGCAGACCATAAGAGATGTGATTGGCCTGCTTTGTCTCTTCCTTCACATTTTCTGGTTCTCGTCGCTACTCCACTCATTCCCGGTGGCACAACTTCCAAAGTGAATTGGTTAAACAACGGTCCAAATTCAAAAGAATAACCCCAGTAATTGCATGGATTGTCAAATAACGGCAGTGGCTGTGGTCGCACGCACTGTTTTCTCCGACTTCTTCTCTTTTTCTCTGTGTAGCAATCGTACGAAAAGTTGCTTTTTTTTTTTTTTTTTTTTAAACAATTATTAGCTCCAACTCCATCACAATCTTTTCTTGTCCGTCGCTATTTAATAAACAAAAAAAAAGACAAACACAAATCACTCTACACATCGGCTGAAACCCATTTTGGGAATGGAACAACGCATTCCACCCAACACACAAGAAAAAAATTGCAGATCACTGCGTCGGTGACATATGCCGGTAATGGCGTCGACATGATGCAGGTGCATAAATCCAGCTTTACTCAGAATGGCTTGTTCCAGTGCAAGTCTATTTAAACTCCACCCTCTCTCTTTCGGGGGAGGGGGGCTGAAAAGTTCATAGTGGTCAAATTTAACCAAATGTAGTTTATTTTTCAACCACAGGGATTCAAGGGCTGCAACACCAATGGAATAAGTGTGTGGACCGAAGGGGAGACTATGTTGAAAAATAAACCACATTTGGTCAAGTCTGACCACTATGAACTTTTCAGCCCCCCCTCGTACATCACTATTGCTTACTTACTTACTTAATCCTCTTCATCCCCTTCAGGACATAAGGCTGCCATGAGTCCCTGCCATCTAGCCCTGTCTTGTGCAAGTGTCTGGCAATGGTGATGTACCTGGGCCTCTCCTGGGGACAGGCACAATCTTCTCTAATTGCAAATCTCTGATAGCTACTAGCTTGGTTGTGAGCCTGGGCCAACAAATGTAAATTCAAAGTAGAATTAATAAATAATTCATAAAATGAAAGTACCAAGGTGCTCATGCCTCGGTGCCTGTGGCATGGCAGCGCGAGAGGGGCAGGGGGCTGTAAAAAAGGCACACTGCCACCTGGACTGGCCTGGCATAGTTATTAAAATACCTTTTTTCCCAGCTGCATTGACAGTAAAGGTGAGTTAAACTTGTATTTATTTTGAAAATGATACAAGCCTTTATTTTGACCGGGCGAGCTGAAAAGCTGGTAACAGACAGACAGACAGATACACACACAGACACATTTAGTGATTACCATATGCCTATATGTTCTTTGGTTCCAAGGTTGTCATAGCCAGGAGTGGCACTGGGGTTAAGCTCCCAGTGCTCATAAAATGCTCCTTATGGCGTGCGTCTCGAAAAGCCTCTGACAACTAAGTCCAACTCCTAGCCTGCCCGTGTGGTTTAGTCTCTAAGCCCGGCGGAACTGCCTTTACTAATAGGAGAAGGGGCGAGGGCGGATCTCTGGCGCCTTAAAACCAGATGCTTCGGGTAGATGGTGGCTCGTCAACTTGGGAAGGTAGCCCATCTAGGGGAAGGTAAACCTTGATTTCAAACCTCTGCTGCCTTGCGGCATACCCGGTCACGGGAAAGGCTTCGGGAGTCAACCCTGAGGAAAAATCCGGAGTTGGAGCCCCTAAGGCAGTTCTATGTTGTGCTCAACATCGTTCTGGCAGCTCCTGCAATGGCGCTGGTGCCAAACTGTAGCAGCCCTGCTGTTCCTTTGGATTCATCAGTGACGTGGAGAGGGGGGACATGCTGCATGGGCAACATCTTGTCCTCCATATCTTCCTGCCCAGGCTTGAATCCTACCAACGCCCAACGCTGGAAGGTAGAACACCGGATCACTGGAGAGGACACTCCAGCTTCGCCTTTGGCGTAGACAAAACACGGGGAATGACAGTTACCGGTTATAAGCCACTGCTCAATTGGCGTAGAGCGTGGCGCCAGGGGTTGTTCCCGACGGTGGGAGGGATCATCAGATCTCACTGGACAGCTACCGCCCGCCTCAAGCTGGGCAGCCCCCAGCCAATAAGGTGTTGTCCCGCCACAGCTTGCTTTCCTCATTGGGTGCATGGGGATAAGGAGAAATCCAAACAGCAGGCTGAGAACCTTCGCACCAGGCAAGACAATAAAACAAAAGAGACCAACTCTAAAACTGGGAACTTGGAACGTCCGCACTATGATGACAGGACTCGCTGCTAACCTCAAGGACATCAACGACACCAGGAAGACTGCCATCATCAATAATGAGCTGAAGAGACTGGGAGTGGATATCGCCACTCTCCAGGAAACACGGTTAGCTAATGCAAGCACACTGAGAGAGAAGGACTACACGTTCTACTGGCAGGGAAAGGGCAGTGACGAACACAGGGAACACGGAGTGGGCTTCGCAGTGAAGAACACTTTGCTGAAGATGGTGGAACCGGGCAGCACTGGCTCTGCACGACTCCTCACCCTCCGCCTGAACACCACTGAAGGCCCAGTCACCCTCGTCAGTGTGTATGCCCCAACACAGACAGCCACACCAGAGGCAAAAGACGAGTCCTACGAGAATCTCGCAACAACTGTCAGGATCATCCCCAACTCTGAACAACTCATTCTCCTTGGAGACTTCAATGCCAGAGTGGGTGCTGACCACGACTCCTGGCCCTCCTGTCTTGGACCTTTTGGCATGGGCAGAATGAACAACAACGGACAGCGGCTGCTCGAGTTCTGCACATATCACGATCTGTGCATCACAAACTCGTTCTTCAAGACCAAGCCCCAACACAAGGTTTCCTGGCAACATCCACGCTCAAAGCACTGGCACCAGCTAGACTTGATCCTGACCAGGCGCACCTCACTGAAGAACGTGCTAATCACCCGTTCGTTCCAGAGTGCAGATTGCGACACAGACCATTCATTGGTGTGTTGCAAGGTCAAGCTGCAGCTGAAGAAATTCCATCGTGCTAGACAACCTGGAAAGGCACGGATTGACACCAGCAAGATGGCCCAACCAGAACTTGTTGAGCAGTTTGCCTCCACCTTTGAGAAGGAACTTGGTGTACCACAAGGAGGAGAATCTGCAAAGCAGAAGTGGGAAGAGCTGCGAAACACCATCTACCGCACAGCCTTGGCTACCTTTGGGAGGAAGACCTCGAAGTCACAGGACTGGTTTGATGCCAAGTTGACCGAGATGACCCCCGCCATTGAAGCCAAGCGCTCAGCACTTGCTGAGTACAAGAAGTACCCAAACGAGAAGAATCTCCAGATTCTCAGGGCTGCGAGAAGCAAAGTTCAGCAGACTGCTCGGCGCTGTGCCAATGAGTACTGGACTCAGCTCAGCCAAGACATTCAAACCGCTGCCATAACAGGGAACATCCGTGGTATGTACGATGGCATCAAGAAAGCACTTGGTCCGGCTCAGAGCAAGACGGCCCCCCTCAAATCTTCCACTGGGGAGATGATCACAGAGAAGAACAAGCAGATGGAGAGATGGGTGGAACACTACTCCGACCTCTACTCTAGACAGAACACCGTGACACCGTCAGCCCTTGATGCCATCGACTGCCTGCCATCCATGGACGAACTTGACGCCGAGCCAACCATCGACGAACTCAGTAAGGCCATTGATAGCTTGGCCGCTGGCAAGGCACCCGGCAACGACGGCATACCCCCTGACCTGATCAAGCACTGCAAGACCGCCCTACTGCTGCCATTGCATGACGTCCTCGGCCAGTGCTGGAAGGAAGGTGCCGTACCACAGGACATGAGGGACGCCAAGATCCTCACCCTCTACAAAAACAAAGGGGAGAGAAGCGACTGCAACAACTACAGGGGCATTTCCCTCCTCAGCGTTGTTGGCAAAGTCTACGCACGAGTTGTTCTTGTTCGTCTACAGAAGCTTGCCGAACGTGTCTACCCCGAGTCTCAGTGTGGCTTCCGCGCTGAGCGATCGACGGTAGACATGATATTCTCCATCCGCCAACTCCAGGAGAAATGCAGAGAACAGAACATGCCTCTGTACGTCGCCTTCATCGACCTCACCAAAGCGTTCGATCTGGTCAGCAGAGAGGGCCTTTTCAAGATCCTGCCAAAGATAGGATGCCCACCAAAGTTGCAAAGCCTCATCGAATCGTTTCACACCAACATGCAGGGGATAGTGCAGCACAATGGCAATGTCTCAGAGCCATTCAACATACGCAGCGGAGTGAAACAGGGCTGTGTACTTGCGCCAACCCTCTTTGGGATTTTCTTTGCTATGCTCCTGAGGCATGCCTTCAGCACAGCAACAGAGGGAATCTACCTGCACACAAGATCTGACGGCAGGCTTTTCAACCTCGCCCGCCTGAAAGCCAGAACCAAAGTACGCGAGGCTCTAATCAGAGACATGCTGTTCGCAGACGACGCTGCAGTCGCAACCCACACACAGCAGGAGCTTCAGACCCTGATGGACCGCTTCTCCCAGGCATGCAAGGACTTCGGGCTTACCATCAGCCTGAAGAAGACTAACGTCTTGGCGCAAGGCACGGAAGCACCACCAACCATCACCATTGATGACTACAAGCTGGAGGTCGTGAATCAGTTCACGTACCTGGGGTCCACGATCAGCAACAACCTCTCCCTTGATACAGAGATCAACAAGAGGATTGGAAAATCAGCCTTCACACTCGCTCGCCTCACCACACGAGCGTGGGAGAATCCCAAACTCTCTGTCAAGACGAAGATGGCAGTGTACAACGCCTGCATCATCAGCACACTGCTCTATGGGAGTGAGACGTGGACAACATACGCCCGGCAGGAAAAGAGACTGAACTCCTTCCACTTGCGCTGCATTCGCCACATCCTGGACATATCCTGGCAGGACAAAGTGCCCAACACAGAAGTTCTGTCCCGCGCCGGCCTTCCCTCCATGTTCACTCTACTCAGGCAGCGCAGGCTCCGCTGGCTAGGCCACGTTCACCGTATGGAGGATGGCAGAATCCCCAAAGACGTCCTCTATGGAGAACTGGCAACTGGCAGGAGAGACGTTGGCCGCCCACAGCTGTGCTTTAGAGACATCTGCAAGAGAGACATGAAGGCCCTGGATATCAACACAGAGCGCTGGGAGGACCTTGCAATGGACCGCTCCAAATGGAGAGGCACCCTGACCAGACAGCTCAAGGCGGGTGAAGAGAGACTGACTGCTGCAGCAGATGAAAAAAGGACCCGCAGGAAGAACCGCCACAGACCCAGCAGCACGGAGACCACCCACAAGTGTGACCTGTGTGACAGGGACTGTCATTCGCGCATCGGCCTGTTCAGCCACAGGCGGTGCTGTTCCAGCAAAGTAGACGTTTAGGATTCTCTTCCATGGTCATCATAGACCGACGGAGGCCGACGATATGTTCTTTGCACCGAGGCATAATTAATGTAACCACACAGTCCCCTGTACGGGAAAAAAAAATTGGACTTTGGAAAAAAAAATAATGTCAAGTAATATAAGCTTTAAGAATCAAATATTGCAGTTGTAGGAGTTATTAGTGTTTTAATGTTGAAATCGCTGTATAATTTAAGCACAAAACTTACTTTTAAATGGTTTTTCCTTTGCTCAGCTGTACACTGTGGTCCACCATGTTTTTGAGGCGAGGAATGTGGGACTTGTAGTTTTTACAGAAGTAGCTGTTTAGTTTAATGATTCCCTCCAATGCAAGCAGATGTCTTATAAGCTTACTTCATCTGAATATGTGGCTCTTCAGCTGAATTCCTCCTCCTGTGTGTTGTTTCTTAATGTTTACAAATCACCTAAATACCATGTAACCTTTTTTGATGATTTTACAAAACTGTTGTCTATTATTTGTGTTGACTTTGACTATGTAGTTATTGTTAGTGATTTTAACATTCATGTTGACAACCCTCAGGACAGAGGGATCAAAGAATTGTGTTGTGTCCTTGATAACTTTGGACTGACGCCGCATGCAATGGAAAAACACACAACAGAGGACACAGTCTGGACTTGAGTCATCTCCAAAGGTCTGAACATCCCTAAGGTTATGGTGATGGACATTGCTCAGTCCGCCCATTCTTGTGTTTTCTTGGAGAGTGCTACTAATGTCAACAGAAATATCCAAAGGTCATCAAAAAAACGGTACATCAGTGATAATACCAGTGAAACATTCATCCAAGCTTTCTCTTCCTCACCGCCCCCCCTTCAGTAAATGAGCTCGCAGAAAATTTCCAATGGTAAAACTGCACTATGTGGTCACTATCAAAAAGAAACCTCCATGGAGAAATGCCAAACTAGTAAGAGCTGAAAAGAGTCGAAAAGCTGGACACAGGTGGCGAAAAATTAAATTACAGGCTCATTATGAAATCTATAATAAAAGACTGAGCATTTATAATTTGGAGTTGAGAAATGCAAGGCAAGCATATTTTTCTGACATCATTGCTAAAAATAACAGTAATGCACACACCTTGTTCACTACCGTTGACAGGCTAACAAATCCCTGTGTCAGTAGCTCTTGAACTTCTATCCAACCATGCCTGCAATGACTTTGCCTTTTTCTTTACTGACAAAATTCAGAAAATTAAGACAGTCAGTGCTCCTATGCCAGGTGCTGGACATGTGCTTCTTCTGTGTCCACATAGAGAAGACGTAAACACCATGGCAAAATTTTTTCCAATCATCATAAAATCTTGGATGACATCATATGCAACCTGAAATCCACTACCTGCTGCCTTGAAACCCTCCCAACAGGTTTTTTTTTTTTTTTTAACATTTCATATTGCATGGCCTCAGATCTACTACAGATCATAAATATGTCTCTGCATTCAGGTGTCTTCCTTCAGTGGTTTAAAACAGCTGTTATCAAGCCACTTCTAAAAAAAAGGAACCTAGACACCTCACTAATGAACAGCTATAGGCCCATATCAAATCTCCCCTTTCTTAGTAAAATAATAGAAAAACCTGTTTTTCAACAATTGTACAGCTTCCTGACATTAAATAACTGTTTTTATGTCTTCCAGTCAGGTTTTCAGCCACACCACAGCACTAAGACAGCTCTAGTTAAGGTCCTTAATGGCATCCACTACAATAAAGATAATGGCAAAATTTCAGTCTTGGTTCTACTGGACCTCAGTGCTGCATTCGACATGGTCAACCATAACATCTTACTAGACCAGCTAAAAAACTGGGTGGGACTTTCTGGTACAGCACTTAGCTGGTTTGAGCCCTATTTAAAAAACAGGGACTATTTTGTGTCTATAGGTAACTACAAATCTGAGCGAACAAAAATAACCTGTGGAGTTCCCCAAGGTTCCATTTTGGGACCTTTGCTTTTCAACATCTATATGTTCCCACGAGCTCAAATAAAAAACAACAAAATATATTACCATAATTGTGCAGCTGATATACAAATCTAAATAACCGTCTCAGCAGGAGACTGTGGTCCAATTAAAACCCTGATCAAATGCATTGGTCAAATTAAAGAGTGGATGTGCCTGAACTTCCTTCAGTTAAATGAAGACAAAACCGAAATAATAATTTTTGGAGCCAAAGAAGAAAGACTCAAAGTTAGTACTCATCTTCAATCAATGACGCTAAAAACCAACAGCCAAGCCAGAAATCTGGATGTGGTTCTGGACTCAGACCTGAATTTTAACAGCCACATTAAGCCAGTAGTGAAGTCAGCCTATTATAACTTAAAGAACATAGCAAGGATTAAAGGTCTGATGTCTCAGCAGGATCTTGAAAAACTTGTCCATGCATTTACCTTCAGTAAACTGGACTAATGTAACGCTGTCCTCGCAGGTCTCCCTAAAAAGTCCATCAGACAGCTGCAGCTGGTTCAGAATGCTGCAGCTCGAGTCTTCACTAAGACCAAGAAAGTGGATCATATAACTCCAGTTCTCAGATCTTTACACTGGCTCCCTGTCTGTCAAAGAATAGATTTCAAAATATTGCTGTTGGTTTATAAAGCTCTGAATGGTTTAGGGCCAAAATACATTTCAGATCTGCTAGTCCATTATGAACCACCCAGAGCCCTCAGGTCATCAGGGTCAGGCCTACTATCCATGCCCAGAGTTAGAACCAAACATGGTGAGGCAGCGTTCAGTTTTTAGGCCCCTCACATATGGAACAAACTCTCAGAAAGCATCTGGGCTGCTGAAACTCTCAGCTGCTTTAAATCGAGGTTAAAAACTCTATTTGCCGTATTCTATTTTAGCTTGTTTATGTTTCTCTTTAATTTACTTTTTAGTTTGCTTTTAAATTTTGTTTGTAAAATATATGTTTAAACTTTAAGGGAAGGTTTGAGGCCCCCCTTCTAGAAGAAAAGGAGTGGGTTAGAGGCCCCCCTGATAAAAGGAGTTTGAGGATCTTTAAAGGGATTGACAAAACCTAAGGCTATTTGGATTAGTCAAAAACACTGTACTGTCCTTTTTTTCTTTTCCACGTATAAAAAATAAAAGGAAAGGAAAGGATGTTCGAGGCCTTCTAATGTATAGATTCCTTTTGCAACTTGCTGTAATGCTTTAATGTTTTTATGTAAAGCACTCTGAATTGTCTTGTACACAAAATGTGCTATACAAATAAACTTGCCTTTACTGATGAACTGAAAACTACAGGAAGAAAATACGATGTCCTTCCTCTGCAAAAGTAAACAGCGAAACAAGTGTGAAAACAATCGATGTAATGAATAAATGGTGTAGTTGCTGAATAAGTGTTTGGTTTTCAGTAACAGCTGCTATTTTAAAAGTTCAGCAGGAGATCAACTGTGACAGGAAGTCGTCCGTGGGCTGTAAAAAAGTCACACTGCCGCCTCTAGTGGCCCGGCATGGTTATTGCAATACCTTTTTTTTTCATGGCTCCATTTGGTGTGATAAATTTGTGTTTATTTTAAAAACAAAGCCTTATCTCTAAATTCTGGCAAATTAAAAGTCAAGAAAATATGGCGATACAATTACACAAGCCTTTAGTTCCACTTAATTTTGACCGGGTGAGCTAAAAAGCTGGTAACAGACAGATATATCTATAGACTACCGTCTGCCTTCTTTCCACCAAGGCATAATAATGTATCACTGGTGGACAGGGGTGTGTGGTTTCAGTGGTTGACAAGATATGACTGGTCCCTAGAATAGGCTACAATGAGCACAGAGACATTCGTGAATGGGTGGCTAAACTGCTAGCTGATGTAGCAGTGAAAAATATAACAAAATAAGCCAGAATGACATGAGATATCAACTACAGATTAGTGAACCAGGTGGAAACAGAGATGTTGATTGGGGTGACTGAAATCTAAAGAAAATAACAATATAAACCATACTTGGTAAGCCAACATCCTAGCTCTGAAGCTCATGCCTTAGCTGGCCCCCCAGCTCATCTATGTTGGGTAGACAGCTATGCTGGCCAATAATAGAGCTGCAGTGCATATCAAGACTGGGCTTACCTTTTGTTGACCCAGAGGAAAAAAATGCAGCAAGAGTTAAAATGGCTAACTGGACACAAAAACTACAGTATATAAGGCTGTGTGTGTGTGTTTTTTAAGAGAAGTGAGTGTTTTGATGTTTTTATGCAAAACAGAGGCATATGGTAGTCTGTAGATGCATCTGTGCATGTTTGTGTGTATCTATCTGTTACCAGCTTTTCACGGGCGGCTGTGGCACAGGTGTAGTGTGGCCAACTACTGATCGGAGGGTCAGGGGTTCCATTCCTGCTCTGTCTACAGTCGGCATGTCGAAGTGTCCTTGAGCAAGACACTGAACCCCCAGTTGCTCCTGGTGGGTCAGGCCAGCGCCGGTGGATGGCAGCTCTGCCACCATCGGTGTGTGAATGGGTGGACAGCAGGATCTGTAAAGCACTTTGGCCATCCAGAGATGAATAAAAAAAGCGCTATATAAGTGAATGCCATTTCTGCTCGCCCAGTCAATATTAAGTTGAACTAAAGGCTTGTATCATTATAATCACCATATTTTCTTGACTTTTATTTGTAAAAATTTTGTTTTTATCATTTTTTATCCATATAAAACACTACAGACAGTTGAAACAAACAATGGCACAGCATGGGTACATAGTACTTGTTGAAGTTCTTTTCGTCCATAGTCCAGACCAGCTCCGTTTTAATCTTGGTGTTCCACTGTGTACAGAAGTGCTAAATCAGTCCAATAAGTCTTTTACGCTAAACAGAAAGGGAGTTATACAAGCATAGATCCAATGTATTTCAAATACATTATCCATTTTTCCCAGTATATTTTTCTTTTGTGTTTCTCAAAGAAAATGTCATTCTTTCCCTGCTTTCCATCCAGTCTGTAATTGTTGGGACATCACTGCTCAGCCACCTCCTAAATTATATCACTGGTCACTGATGGTGACCCGGATCACGATCTGGATGCAGGAATTCTTTTGAATATTATGTTATATATTAATCTGAAGCTTTCATGTACTGCCCCTTTAAGATGTGTTCACTAAGTTAGGTGTGGGAGGTCGGGGTTCAAGTCCTGGCCAGGTCATGCCAAAGACCATAAGAAAGTGGAACTTCCTGCCATCCAGCTTGGTGCCCAGCAAAAATGGATTGGAGGAGGGAAATGTGGGCGGTAGTAGCTCAGGAGGTAGAGCGGGTCGTCCAATAACCAGAGGTTTGGCGGGTTGAATGACGCTCTCCCCAGCCATCCTACTGTTGTGTCCCTGCGCAAGACACTTTACCCACCTTGCCTCCAATGTCCATGACACTGGGTATGAATGTGTATAAATGTTTAGTTGTGGTCAGAGAGGCCGTTGGCACAGATTGGCAGCCACGTTTCCGTCAGTCTGCCCCAGGGCAGCTGTGGCGTAGCTTATCACTACCATTATCTGTCTGTGGAGTGAATGAATAATGGGCTCATTGTAAAGCGCTTTGGGTATCTTGAAAGGCACTATCCATCCATCCATCCATCCATCTTCTACCGCTTTTCCGGAGGTCCGGGTCGCGGAGGCAGCAGTTCAAGCAGAGAAGCCCAGACTTCCCTCTCCCCAGCCACCTGCTCCAGCTCTTCAGAGGGGATACCAAGGCGTTCCCAGACTAGCTGGGAGACATAGTCTCTCCACCGAGTCCTGGGTCTGCCCCGGGGTCTCCTCCCAGTGGGACGTGCCTGAAACACCTCAAGTGGGAGGCGTCCAGGAGGCATCCTAATCAGATGCCCATACCACCTCAACTGACTCCTTTCAATGTGGAGGAGCAGCGGTTCTACTCTGAGCCTCTCCCGGATGACTGAGCTCCTCACCCTATCTCTGAGGGTGAGTCCAGCAATCCTACGGAGAAAGCTCATTTCAGCCGCTTGTATCCGCGATCTCGTTCTTTCGGTCATTACCCAAAGCTCGTGACCATAGGTGAGAGTAGGAACGTAGATTGACTGGTAAATCGACAGCTTTGCCTTAGAACTAAGCTCCCTCTTCACCACAACAGACCGGTACAACGTCCGCATCACTGCAGATGCTGCTCCAATCCGTCTGTCGATCTCTCGCTCCATTTTCCCCTCACTCGTGAACAAGACCCCAAGATACTTAAACTCCTCCACTTGGGGCAGGAGCCTGTCCCCAACCCGGAGAGGACAATCCACCTTTTTCCGGCTGAGGACCATGGACTCGGACTTGGAGGTGCTGATTCTCATCCCATCTCATCCCTGGTTTTTCACAGCTGTGGGCAGATGTTTACTTGCCCTTCGCGGCCTTGTCGCTCTTCTTGGGCAGCAGCACAGCCTGGATGTTGGGCAGAACTCCACCCTGAGCGATGGTCACTCCTCCCAGCAGCTTATTGAGCTCCTCGTCGTTCCTGACGGCCAGCTGCAGGTGGCGGGGGATGATCCTGGTCTTCTTGTTGTCGCGGGCCGCGTTTCCGGCCAGCTCCAGGATCTCAGCGGTCAGGTACTCCAGCACGGCAGCCAGGTACACCGGAGCGCCGGCTCCCACACGCTCCGCATAGTTGCCTTTGCGGAGCAGCCTGTGGACACGACCCACGGGGAACTGCAGACCTGCACGAGAAGAACGGGATTTTGCCTTGGCTCGGGATTTGCCGCCGGTACCTTTTCCACGTCCACTCATTTTGTATATTTCTATTGCTCTACGAGTTCCCAAATCAGAGAAAACATGAAACAAGTCCTTGGCGGACTGAAAGGCACTATATAAATGTAATCCATTATTATTAGTATTATTACTGTACAGCTGTGCTCATCAATGTCAGACCTTTATAAGCAGACAATCAGAATTAAGGACGGGCGGGACATAGGACGCCGGTACATGAAGACGAGAACGGGAGGTGAGGGTGGAGGAGGTGGAGGCTGAACTTTGCTGCATCAAACAACCCGGTACTCTCTGATCTGACACTAAAAGGATATCATGATCAAAATTTGAACGCAAACGCTTGGAGGAACATGTCCACATCTGTTGGCGTGCCAGGTGAGTGATTGTGCCTTTGTCATGGTCATATTTCTTACAAGTTTGCTGCAGTAGATAATATGGATACTATGTGAATTTGTAGTTGATACAGTGTTTCCTCTGGCTTAAAGACCTTGGCGGGGTGGCAACATATTTTTCTGGGGGAGGGGGGACAGAAAACACATATGTATGAATATGTTAATTTTATACTATTTATTTCTTTTTTTTTAATTTTGCACAGTAACTTTGCATATAATAATAATAATGCATCAGGTTTATATAGCGCTTTATCATAGACACTCAAAGACGCTTTTTGTAGATACATTATTCATTCACTCCAGACAGACAATGGTAGTGGCAAGCTACTACTGTAGCCACAGCTGCCCTGGGGCAGGCTGACGGAAACATGGCTGCCAATCCGGTCCAACAGCCTCTCCAGCCACCACCGAACATTTATACACATTCATACCCAGTATTATGGACACTGGAGGCAAGGTGGGTAAAGTGTCTTGCCCAGGGACACAACAGCAGGACATCTGGGGAGAGTGGGATTCAAACCGCCAACCATCCGGTTATTGCACGACCCGCTCTACCTCCTGAGCCACTGCCATGCATATGGAACTTACAATTTTAAGTATTGTACAACCGAGGCTTGAATGTTGGAATATTGGGCCATTTGGGGTCCCACCCAGGCGTCCTGTGTTTGGACTTTTTACTGGTGTCATGCTTCTCTCCTTCCTCTGCTCTCACCTCTCCTGGACCCTCTGCCTGAACACTTTCCTCTCCTTGGCTCCTCTCTTCTGTCTAATCTTTCCCTCTCTGAGCTCTGTCTAATTCAGCTTCTCTCTCTGTCTATGGTGGTATACAAAGAGGTTAGAAAATATCAAGTGCCATGTAAATTAAAGGAGACAACCAAAAATTTCTAGTTAAGGGTACAAAGAGCACCCACTTAAAACTTGAGTAATGACTTCAGTCTTGAAGGTTTGAGGACTTTATCCAAAATTTATATCAATTTTCTTATAGTTTTCTACTTTTCTCTGTAAATTTATCTAAATTTGAAACCACTTTCCTCAAATTTGTAAGTTCCTCTTGTAAAACTGACTTTTCTTGTACATTTGAAACTTTATTATAAATTTGTGGATTATTTTATGGCTTATTTTTGTCTGTTTTTTAAAATAAAATAACTGTTTTTTAAATAAATTTGAAACAGCCTGTGGTAATTTTTTTTTAACTTTTTCCTTATAACAATTTATATTTTTGACCATAACTTTGCAGTCAGAACAGAACAATAATTTAACTCTCATTACAAAGAAAATAATATTAATAAAATTGTATTTAATGATTTAAATTAACTTAAATGACCAAGGATGCCGTTATTTCTGTTATAATATTTCTATATATTTATAGTTTTTTTTAGAAATCTCCTCACTGCCAAGAAAAACCTCCCTTATTTTGAAATCCAAATGCTGGCGTTTAGTTTGTCTGAAGGCTGCTGATGGATTAAAGTCATTGACTTCGTGAATTTTGATCATCTTAACTTGCCAGGTACATAATTGGGAACATAACTTAATATTGTAGTGGCTGGTGAAATATATAAGATAAGATAAGATAAGATAAGCCTTTATTAGTCCCACAACGGGGAAATTCCAGGATTGCAACAGCACAGGGATAGCAACACTCAGAGCAACAATCAGAAGGCAAGAAAAAAACAAGCAAGCAAGAGCAGCTAATATACATATGTACGTATTACTATAAAATATATATATATATACACACACACACAGACACACAGTGCAGAGCATTGTAGCTGGATGGAATAAATATATGAATATATGAACACACAGTGCAGAGCATTGTAGCTAGATGGAATAAATATGTAAATATATAAACACCCACAGTACGGAGCATTGCAGCTAGGTGGAATAAATATGCAAGTATATAAACACACACAGTGCGGAGCAATGTAGCTAGATGGAATAATATGTAGATATATAAATATATAAACACACCCAGTGCTGAGCATTGTAGCTAGATGGAATAAATATGTAAATATATAAACACACACAGTGCAGAGCATTGTTGCTAGATGGAATGAAACAGCATAACCGTCTACTTAGTTATCCTACATGGTATGATTATGTGCCCATACATATTCTCACCCTCCATAGCGACCGGTATGTTCCTAGTTGTATGCCGGAGGGGACCATTGTGTAAGTCTATTGCATCTTTTGCATTCAAAAAACTATTAGTTTGTTACGTCTTTTTGCTATCTCTGCGAGCAGCCCTGCTTAGGTTGTACAGTCTGACAGCCGTTGGTAGGAAGGACCTACGAAACCTCTCGGTTGTGCACCTGGGATGATGTAGTCTGCTGCTAAATGAGCTCCTCAGTGCATTCAGTATGTCCTGCATAGGGTGGAACTCGGACTCCAGCAGAGATGACAGTTTAGCCACCGTCCTTCTCTCTCCTATCTCCTCCATCGGATCAAGGCGCTGCCCCAGGACAGAGCTAGCTTTCTTAATCAGTTTGTTCAGTCTCTTCCTATCGGCTGCAGTAATGCCACTGCCCCAGCAGACCACTCCAAAAGTGATGGCTGATGCCACCACCGTGTCATAGAATGACTTCAGCAGCGCCCCTTGTACACCAAAAGACCTGAGTCTCCTCAGCAGGAACAGCCTGCACTGTCCCTTCTTGTAGAGTGCGTCAGTATTGTGTGACCAGTCTAGTTTATTGTTCAGATGAATACCCAGGTACTTATAGGATGTCACCATCTCGATGTCTGTTCCCTGTATATTTACTGGTACTGTGAGGGGCTGCCCATGCCTGCGGCAGTCCACCACCAGCTCCTTAGTTTTCCTCGCGTTGATCTGGAGGCAGTTCCGATGGCACCAGTCCACGAAGTCCTGGATAAGCCCTCTGTACTCAGCTTCATCTCCATTGGAGCTCAGGCGATTTCAACCATGTTTCACTGTCTCCCATTCTACCCACGTTCACCCAGTATGTCACATGCCACACTAGAGACAATAAAACACTGGATTTATTCTACGCAATATCCTCAGCAATTCATCAGTCCCCCTTGCCTTTCCCTTCATATGAAGCCGGCTGCATCTGAATTCTAACCACATCTCTTAGCTAAGCGACTCTTCCGTTATTGCTCCGTTTCCAGAGGGTTAAAACCATGATAAATGCCTCCACTGCTTACATACCTCTTATGATTTTTTTCCTGTGTTTAAAGTACTTTAATAAACTTACGTTTCTGTTGGACAGTCAAGCCTTATTATGCTGCACTTCCCCTCTAGTCCACCTTGGTCCACGTACGCTTTGGACAAGCCCGGCATGCACGCGCCGCTGTACATGCTCACTTTTTTCATCTATCCAGGTCAAGCGGTTGACGCATGGACACAACCATCATTTGTAGTTTCACTCCTGCCC